>JAHCLQ010000824.1:0-105273 GCA_023678885.1 Pogostemon cablin
AAATATTGATCGTAACGAGAAAACGAGCATCAAAAAGAAGGAAATCTTCATCGAAACGAATGAAATGTTGATCGTAACAAGAAAAGAAGCATCACGATGAAGTAAATATGCATTGAAACGAAGGAAATGCTGATCGTAACGAGAAAATGAGCAACAAAATGAAGGAAATATGTATCGAAACCAAGGAAATATTGATCGTAACGAGAAAACAAGCATCAAAAATAAGAAAATCTGCAACGAAACGAATGAAATGTAGATCGTAACAAGAAAAGGAGCGTCAAAATGAAGTAAATATGCATCGAAACGAAGGAAATATTGATCGTAACGAGAAAATGAGCATCAAAATGAAAGAAATATGCATCGAAACGAGGGAAATGTAGATCGTAACGAGAAAATGAGCATTAAAATGAAGGAAATATGCATCGAAACGAAGATAATGTTGATCGTAAAGACTAAATGAGAATCAAAATGAGCATCAAAAAGAAAGAAATGTGCATCGAAATGAATGAAATTTTGATCGTAACAAGAAAAGGTGCATCAAAATGAAGTTAAATATACATCGAAATGAAGGAAATGCTGATCGTAACGAAAAAATGTGTATCCAAATGAAGGAAATATGCATCAAAACGAAGGAAATATCGATCGTAACGAGAAAATGAGCATCAAAATGAAAGAAATATGCATCGAAACGAAGGAAATATTGATCGTAACGAGAAAATGAGCATTAAAATGAAGGAAATATGCATCGAAACGAAGGTAATGTTGATCGTAAAAAGAAAATGGGAATCAAAACGAAGGAAATATGCATCGAAATGAAGGAAATGTTGATCGTAACGAGAAAACGAGCATCAAAAAGAAGGAAATTTGCATCGAAATGAACGAAATGTTGATCGTAACAAGAAAAGGAGCATCAAAATAAAGTAAATATGCATCGAAACGAATGAAATGCTGATCGTAACGAGAAAATGAGCATCCAAATGAAGGAAATATGCATCAAAACGAAGGAAATATTGATCGTAACGAGAAATGAACATGAAAATGAAGGAAATATGCATTGAAACGAAGGAAATATTGATCGTAACGGGAAAATGAGCATCAAAATGAAAGAAATATGCATCGAAACGAAGGAAATGTTGATCGTAACGAGAAAATGAGCATTAAAATGAAGGAAATATACATCGAAACGAAAGTAATGTTGATCGTAAAGAGAAAATGAGAATCAAAACGAAGGAAATATGCATCTAAATGAAGGAAATATTAATCGTAACGAGAAAACGAGCATCAAAAAGAATGAAATCTGCATCGAAACGAATGAAATGTTGATCGTAACAAGAAAAAGAGTGTCAAAATGAAGTAAATATGCATCAAAACGAAGGAAATATTGATCGTAAAGAGAAAATGAGAATCAAAACCAAGGAAATATGCGTTGAAACAAAGGAAATATAGATCGTAACGAGAAAACGAGCATCAAAAAGAAGGAAATTTGCATCGAAATGAATGAAATGTTTATCGTAACGAGAAAAGGATCATCAAAATGAAGTAAATATGCATCAAAACGAAGTAAATGCTGATCGTAACGAGAGAATGAGCATCCAAATGAAGGAAATACGCATCGAAACGAAGGTATTGATTGTAACGAGAAAATGAGCATAAAGATGATGGAAATATGCATCGAAACGAAGGAAATGTTTATCGTAACTAGAAAATGAGCATTAAAATGAATGAAATATGCATCGAAACGAATGTAATGTTGATCGTAAAAAGAAAATGAGAATCAAAATGAAAGAAATATCCATCGAAACGAAGGAAATATTGATCGTAACGTGAAAACAAGCATCAAAAAGAAGGAAATCTGCATCGAAACGAATGAAATGTTGATTGTAACAAGAAAAGGAACATCAAAATGAAGTAAATATGCATCGTAACGAATGAAATGCTGATCGTATCGAGAAAAAGTTCATCAAAATGAAAGAAATATGCATCAAAACGAAGAAAATATTGATCGTAACGAGAAAATGAGCTTCAAAATAAAGGAAATATGCATCGAAACAAAGGAAATGTTGATCTTAACAAGAAAACGAGCATTAAAATTAAAAAAATATTCATGGAAAGGAAATTTTGATCGTAATGAGAAAGGAGCATCAAAATGAAGAAAATATGCATCGAAATAAAGGAAATATTGATCATAACGAGAAAATGAGCATCAAAAAGAAGGAAATCTGCATCGAAACGAATGAAATGTTGATCGTAACAAGAAAAGAAGCATCAAAATGAAGTAAATATGCATCGAAACGAAGGAAATATTGATCATAACGAGAAAATGAGCATCCAAATTAAGAAATATGCATCGAAACGAAGGAAATATTGACCGTAACGAGAAAATGAGCATCAAAATGAAGGAAATACGCATCGAAACGAAGGAAATATTGATCGTAACGAGAAAATGAGCATTAAAATGAAGGAAATATACATCGAAACGAAGGTAATGTTTATCGTAAAAAGAAAATGAGAATCAAAACAAAGGAAATATGCATCGAAACGAAGGAAATGTTGATCGTAACGAGAAAACGAGCATCAAAAAGAAGGAAATTTGCATCAAAATTAATGAAATGATGATCGTAATAAGAAAAGGAGCATCAAAATGAAGTAAATATGCATTGAAACGAAGGAAATGCTGATCGAAACGAGAAAATGAGCATCCAAATGAAGGAAATATGCATCGAAATGAAAGAAGTATTGATCGTAACGAGAAAATGAGCATCAAAATGAAGGAAATATGCATCGAAAAAAAGGAAATATTGATCGTAACGAGAAAATTAGAATCAAAATGAAAGAAATATGCATCGAAACGAAAGAAATATTGATCGTAACAAGAAAATGAGCATTAAAATGAAGGAAATATGCATCGAAACGAAGGTAATGTTGATCGTAAAGAGAAAATGAGAATCAAAACGAAGGAAATATGCATCGAAATGAAAGAAATATTGATCGTAAAGAGAAAACGAGCATCAAAAAGAAGGAAATCTGCATCGAAACGAAAGAAATGTTGATCGTAACAAGAAAATAAGCGTCAAAACGAAGTAAATATGCATCAAAACGAAGGAAATGCTGACCGTAATGAGAAAACCAGCATCAATATAAAGGAAATATGCATCGAAACAAAGGAAATGTTGATCGTAATGAGAAAACAAGCATCAAAAAGAAGGAAATATGCATCGAAACGAAGGAAATATTGATCGTAACGAGAAAATGAGGATAAAAATGAAGGAAATACGCATCGAAACGATGGAAATGTTGATCATAACGAGAAAATGTACATTAAAATGAAGGAAATAATCATCGAAACGAAGGTAATGTTGATCATAAAGAGAAAATGAGAATCAAAAGGAAGGAAATATGCATCGAAATGAAGGAAATGTTGATCGTAACGAGAAAACGAGCATCAAAAAGAAGGAAATTTGCATCGAAATGAATGAAATGTTGATCGTAACAAGAAAAGTAGCATCAAAATGAAGTAAATATGCATCGAAACGAAGGAAATGCTGATCGTAACGAGAAAATGAGCATTCAAATGAAGGAAATATGCATCGAACCGAAGAAAATATTGATCGTAACGAGAAAATTAGCTTCAAAATGAAGGAAATATGCATCAAAACGAAGGAAATATTGATCGTAACGAGAAAATGAGCATTAAAATGATGGAAATATGCATCGAACAAAGGTAATGTTGATCGTAAAGAGAAAATGAGAATCAAAACGAAGGAAATATGCATCAAAATGAAGGAAATACTGATCGTAACGGGAAAATGAGCATCAAAATAAAGGAAATATGCATCGAAATAAAGGAAATGTTGATCGTTACGAGAAAACGAGCATCAAAAAGAAGGAAATCTGCCTCGAAACGAGTGAAATGTTGATCGTAACAAGAAAAGAAACATCAAAATGAAGTAAATATGTATCGAAACGAAGGAAATGCTGATCGTAATGAGAAAATAAGCAACAAAATGATGGAAATATGCATCGAAATGAAGGAAATATTGATCGTAACAAAAAAATGAGCATCAAAATGAAGAAAATATGCATCGAAACGAAGGAAATATTGATCGTAACGAAAAAATGAGCATTAAAATGAAGGAAATATGCATCGAAATGAAGTTAATGTTGATCGTAAAAAGAAAATGAGAATCAAAAACGAAGGAAATATGCATCGAAACGAATAAAATATTGATCGTAATGAGAAAACGAGCATAAAAAAAAGGAAATCTGCATTGAAACGAATGAAATGTTGATCGTAACAAGAAAAGGAGCGTCAAAATGGAGTAAATATGCATCGAAACGAAGGAAATGCTGATCGTAACGAAAAAAAGTGCATCAAAATGAAGGAAATATGCATCGAAACAAAGGAAATATTGATCGTAATGAGAAAGTGACATCAAAATCAAGTAAATATGAATCAAAACGATGGAAATATTGATCGTAACGAGAAAATGAGCATCAAAATGAAAGAAATATGCATCGAAATTGATCGTAACGAGAAAATGAGCATTAAAATGAAGGAAATATGCATCGAAACGAAGGTAATGTTGATCGTAAAAAGACAATGGGAATCAAAACGAAGGAAATATGCATCGAAACGAAGGAAATGTTGATCGTAACGAGAAAATGAACATCAAAAAGAAGGAAATCTGCATCTAAACGAATGAAATGTTAATTGTAATAAGAAAAGGAGCATAAAATGAAGTAAATATGCATCAAAACTAAGGAAATGTTGATCGTAACGAGAAAATGAGTATCCAAATGAAGGAAATATGCATCGAAACGAAGTAAATATTGATCGTAATGAGAAATTGAGAGTCAAAATGAAGGAAATATGCATCTAAACGAAGGAAATGTTGATCGTTACGAGAAAATGAGCATTAAAATGATGGAAATATGCGTCGAAATGAAGGTAACGTTGATCGTAAAAGGAAAATGAGAATCAAAACGAAGGAAATATGTATCGAAATGAAGGAAATATTGATTGTAACGAGAAAACGAGCATCAAAAAGAAGGAAATCAGCATCGAAACGAATGAAATGTTGATCGTAACACGAAAATGAGCGTCAAAATGAAGTAAATATGCATTAAAATGAAGGTAATGCTGATTGTAACGAGAAAACGAGCATCAATATAAAGGAAATACGCATCAAAACGAAATAAATGTTGATCGTAACGATAAAACAAGCATCAAAAAGAAGGAAATCTGCATCGTAATGTTGATCGTAAAGAGAAAATGAGAATTAAAACGAAGGAAGTATGCATCGAAATGAAGGAAATATTGATCGTAACGAGAAAACGAGCATCAAAAAGAAAGAAATCTGCATCGAAACGAATGAAATGTTGATCGTAACAGAAAAATGAGCGTCAAAATGAAGTAAATATGCATCAAAATGAAGGAAATGCTGATCGTAACGGGAAAACGAGCATCAAAATAAAGGAAATATGCATCGAAACAAAGGAAATGTTGATCGTTACGAGAAAACGGGCATCAAAAAAAAGGAAATTTGCATCGAAATGAATGAAATGTTGATCGTAACAAGAAAAGAAACATCAAAATGAAGTAAATATGCATCGAAACGAAGGAAATGCTGATCGTAATGAGAAAATGAGCAACAAAATGAAGAAAATATGCATCCAAATGAAGGAAATATTGATCATAACGAAAAAATGAGCATCAAAATGAAGGAAATATGGATCGAAACGAAGGAAATGTTGATCGTAACGAGAAAATAAGCATTAAAATTATGGAAATATTCATCGAAACGAAGGGAATATTGATCGTAAAGAGAAAACGAGCATCAAAAAGAAGAAAATTTGCATCAAAATGAATGAAATGTTGACGTAATGAGAAAACAAGCATCAAAAAGAAGGAAATCTGCATTGAAATGAATGAAATGTTGATCGTAACAAGAAAGGGAGCGTCAAAATGGAGTAAATATGCATCGAAACGAAGGAAATGCTGATCGTAACGAGAAAAAGTGCATCAAAATGAAGGAAATATGCATCGAAACAAAGGAAATATTGATCATAATGAGAAAGTGAGCATCAAAATGAAGGTAATATGCATCAAAACGAAGGAAATGTTGATCGTAACGAGAAAATGAGCATTAAAATGAAGGAAATATTCATCGAATCGAAGGAAATGTTGATCGTAATGAGAAAAGGAGAATCAAAACGAAGGAAATAAGCATCAAAACGAAGGTAATGTTGATCGTAAAGATAAAATGAGAATCAAAACGAAAGAAATATGCATCGAAATGAAGGAAATATTGATCGTAACAAGAAAACGAGCATTAAAATGAAGGAAATATTCATCAAAACGAAGGAAATGCTGATCGTAACGAGAAAAAGTGAAAATGAAGGAAATATGCATCAAAACGAAGAAAATATTGATCGTAATGAGAAAAAGTGTATCAAAATGAAGGAAATATGCATCGAAACGAAGGAAATATTGATCGTAATGAGAAAGTGAGCATCAAAATGATGGAAATATGCATCGAAACGAAAGAAATGTTGATCGTAATGAGAAAAGGAGCATTAAAATGAAAGAAATATTCATCGAAATGAAGGAAATATTGATCGTAACGAGAAAATTAGCATTAAAACGAAGGAAATATGCATAGAAACAAAGGAAATATAGACCGCAACGAGAAAACGAGCATCAAAAAGAAGGAAATATGCATCAAAATGAATGAAATGTTGATCGTAACAAGAAAAGGAGCATCAAAATGAAGTAAATATGCATTAAAACTAAGGAAATGCTGATCGTAACTAGAAAATGAGTTTCAAAATGAAGGAAATATGCATCGAACCGAAAGAAATATTGATCGTAACGAGAAAGTGAGCATCAAAATGAAGGAAATATGCATCGAAACGAAGGAATGTTGATCGAAACCCGAAAATAAGCATCAAAATGAAGGAAATATGCATCGAAACAAAGGTAATGTTGATCGTAAAGAGAAAATGAGAATCGAAACGAAAGAAATATGCATCGAAATGAAGGAAATATTGATCGTAACAAGAAAACGAGCATTAAAATGAAGGAAATATTCATCAAAACAAAGGAAATGCTGATCGTAACGAGAAAAAGTGAAAATGAAGGAAATATACATCAAAACGAAGAAAATATTGATCATAACGAGAAAATGAGAATCTAAATGAAGGACATATGCATCAAAACGAAGGAAATATTGATCGTAACAAGAAAATGAGCATTAAAATGTAGGATATATGCATCGAAATGAAGGTAATGTTGATCGTAAAGAGAAAATGAGAATCAAGACGAAGGAAATATGCATCTAAATGAAGAAAATATTGATCGTAACGAGAAAACGAGCATCAAAAAGAAGAAAATTTGCATCGAAATGAATGAAATGTTGATCGTAACAAGAAAAGGAGAATAAAAATGAAGTAAATATGCAACGAAACGAAGGAAATGCTGATCGTAATTAGAAAATGAGCATCAAAATGAAGGAAATATGCATCGAAACGAATGAAATATTGATCGTAACGAGAAAATGAGCATCAAAATGAAAGAAATATGCATCGAAACGAAGGAAATGTTGACCGTAACGAGAAAATAAGCATTAAAATGAAGGAAATATGCATCGAAACGAAGGTAATATTGATCGCAAAAAGAAAATAAGAATCAAAACGAAGGAAATATGCATCGAAATGAAGTAAATATTGATCGTAACGATAAACGAGCATCAAAAAGAAAGAAATCTGCATCGAAACGAATAAAATGTTGACCGTAACAAGAAAAGTAGCGTCAAAATGAAGTAAATATGCATCGAAATGAAGGAATGCTGATCGTAACGAGAAAAAGTGCATCAAAATGATGGAAATATGCAACGAAACGAAGGAAATATTGATCGTAACGAGAAAGTGAGCATCAAAATGATGGAAATATGCATCGAAACGAAAGAAATGTTGATCGTAACGAGAAAATGAGCATTGAATTGAAGGAAATATTCATCGAAATGAAGGAAATATTGATCGTAAAGGGAAAATGAGCATTAAAACGAAGGAAATATGCGTAGAAATAAAGGAAATATAGATCGTAACGAGAAAACGAGCATCAAAAAGAAGGAAATCTTCATCAAAATGAATGAAATATTGATCGTAACAAGAAAAGGAGCATCAAAATGAAGTAAACATGCATCAAAACGAAGGAAATGCTGATCGTAATGAGAAAATGAGCTTCAAAATGAAGCAAATATGCATCGAATTGAAAGAAATATTGTTCGTAACGAGAAAGTGAGCTTCAAAATGAAGGAAATATGCATTGAAACGAAGGAATGTTAATCATAACGAGAAAATAAGCATCAAAATAAAGGAAATATGCATCGAAACGAAGGTAATGTTGATCGTAAAGAGAAAATGAGAATCAAAACGAATGAAATATGCATCGAAATGAAGGAAATATTGATCGTAACGAGAAAACAAGCATTAAAAAGAAGAAAATATACATCAAAACGAAGGAAATACTGATCGTAACGAGAAAAAGTGAAAATGAAGGAAATATGCATCAAAACAAAGGAAATATTGATCATAACGAGAAAATGAGCATCAAAATGAAGGAAATATGCATAAAAAACGAAGGATATGTTGATCGTAATGAGAAATTGAGAATTAAAATGAAGGAAATAGGCATCGAAATGAAGGTAATGTTGATCATAAAGAGAAAACAAGAATCAAAACGAAGGAAATATGCTTCGAAACGAAGGAAATATTGATCGTAATTAGAAAACGAGCATCAAAAAGAAGAAAATCTGCATCGAAACGAATGAAATGTTGATCATAACAAGAAAAGAAGCATCAAAATGAAGTAAATATGCATCGAAACGAAGGAAATGCTTAACGTAACGTGAAAAAGTGCATCTAAATGAAGGAAATATGCATCGAAACAAAGGAAATTTGGTCGTAACTAGAAAGTAAGCATCAAAATGAAGGAAATATAAATCGAAACGAAGGAAATGTTGATCGTAACGAGAAAATGAGCATTAAAATGAAGGAAATATTCACGGAAACGAAGGAAATGTTGAACGTAATGAGAAAATGAGCATCAAAATGAAGGAAATATGCATGGAAACGAATGAAATATTGATCATAATGAGAAAATGAGCATCAAAATGAATGAAATATGCATCGAAACGAAGGAAATGTTGATCGTAATGAGAAAATGAGCATTAAAATGAAGGAAATATGCATCGAAATGAAGGTAATGTTGATCGTAAAGAGAAAATGAGAATCAAAACGAAGGAAATATGCATTGAAACGAAGGAAATATTGATCGTAACGAGAAATGAGCATCAAATAGAAGGAAATCTGTATCGAAAGGAATGAAATGTTGACCGTAACAAGAAAAGGAGCTTCAAAATGAAGTAAATATGCATCGAAACGAAGGAAATGCTGATCGTAATGAGAAAAAGTGCATCAAAATGAAGGAAATATGCATCGAAACGAAGGAAATATTGATCATAATGAGAAAGTGAGCATCAAAATGATGGAAATATGCATCGAAACGAAAGAAATGTTGATCGTAATGAGAAAAGGAGCATTAAAATGAAAGAAATATTCATCGAAATGAAGGAAATATTGATCGTAACGAGAAAATTAGCATTAAAACGAAGGAAATATGCATAGAAACAAAGGAAATATAGACCGCAACAAGAAAACGAGCATCAAAAAGAAGGAAATCTGCATCAAAATGAATGAAATGTTGATCGTAACAAGAAAAGGAGCATCAAAATGAAGTAAATATGCATTAAAACTAAGGAAATGCTGATCGTAACGAGAAAATGAGTTTCAAAATGAAGGAAATATGCATCGAACCGAAAGAAATATTGATCGTAACGAGAAAGTGAGCATCAAAATGAAGGAAATATGCATCGAAACGAAGGAATGTTGATCGTAACCCGAAAATAAGCATCAAAATGAAGGAAATATGCATCGAAACGAAGGTAATGTTGATCGTAAAGAGAAAATGAGAATCAAAACGAAAGAAATATGCATCGAAATGAAGGAAATATTGATCTTAACAAGAAAACGAGCATTAAAATGAAGGAAATATTCATCAAAACAAAGGAAATGCTGATCGTAACGAGAAAAAGTGAAAATGAAGGAAATATACATCAAAACGAAGAAAATATTGATCATAACGAGAAAATGAGAATCTAAATGAAGGACATATGCATCGAAACGAAGGAAATATTGATCGTAACAAGAAAATGAGCATTAAAATGTAGGATATATGCATCGAAATGAAGGTAATGTTGATCGTAAAGAGAAAATGAGAATCAAGACGAAGGAAATATGCATCTAAATGAAGAAAATATTGATCGTAACGAGAAAACGAGCATCAAAAAGAAGAAAATTTGCATCGAAATGAATGAAATGTTGATCGTAACAAGAAAAGGAGAATAAAAATGAGGTAAATATGCATCGAAACGATGGAAATGCAGATCGTAATTAGAAAATGAGCATCAAAATGAAGGAAATATGCATCGAAACGAATGAAATATTGATCGTAACGAGAAAATGAGCATCAAAATGAAAGAAATATGCATCGAAACGAAGGAAATGTTGACCGTAACGAGAAAATAAGCATTAAAATGAAGGAAATATGCATCGAAACGAAGGTAATATTGATCGCAAAAAGAAAATAAGAATCAAAATGAAGGAAATATGCATCGAAATGAAGTAAATATTGATCGTAACGATAAACGAGCATCAAAAAGAAAGAAATCTGCATCGAAACGAATAAAATGTTGACCGTAACAAGAAAAGTAGCGTCAAAATGAAGTAAATATGCATCGAAATGAAGGAATGCTGATCGTAACGAGAAAAAGTGCATCAAAATGATGGAAATATGCATCGAAACGAAGGAAATATTGATCGTAACGAGAAAGTGAGCATCAAAATGATGGAAATATGCATCGAAACGAAAGAAATGTTGATCGTAACGAGAAAATGAGCATTGAATTGAAGGAAATATTCATCGAAATGAAGGAAATATTGATCGTAACGGGAAAAGGAGCATTAAAACGAAGGAAATATGCGTAGAAACAAAGGAAATATAGATCGTAACGAGAAAATGAGCATCAAAAAGAAGGAAATCTTCATCAAAATGAATGAAATATTGATCGTAACAAGAAAAGGAGAATCAAAATGAAGTAAACATGCATCAAAACGAAGGAAATGCTGATCGTAATGAGAAAATGAGCTTCAAAATGAAGCAAATATGCATAGAATTGAAAGAAATATTGTTCGTAACGAGAAAGTGAGCTTCAAAATGAAGGAAATATGCATTGAAACGAAGGAATGTTAATCATAACGAGAAAATAAGCATCAAAATGAAGGAAATATGCATCAAAAACGAAGGATATGTTGATCGTAATGAGAAATTGAGAATCAAAACGAATGAAATATGCATCGAAATGAAGGAAATATTGATCGTAACGAGAAAACAAGCATTAAAAAGAAGAAAATATACATCAAAATGAAGGAAATACTGATCGTAACGAGAAAAAGTGAAAATGAAGGAAATATGCATCAAAACAAAGGAAATATTGATCATAACGAGAAAATGAGCATCAAAATGAAGGAAATATGCATCAAAAACGAAGGATATGTTGATCGTAATGAGAAATTGAGAATTAAAATGAAGGAAATATGCATCGAAATGAAGGTAATGTTGATCATAAAGAGAAAACAATAATCAAAACGAAGGAAATATGCTTCGAAACGAAGGAAATATTGATCGTAATGAGAAAACGAGCATCAAAAAGAAGAAAATCTGCATCGAAACGAAGGAAATGTTGATCATAACAAGAAAAGAAGCATCAAAATGAAGTAAATATGCATCAAAACGAAGGAAATGCTTATCGTAACGAGAAAAAGGCATCAAAATGAAGGAAATATGCATCGAAACAAAGGAAATTTGGTCGTAACTAGAAAGTGAGCGTCAAAATGAAGGAAATATACATCGAAACGAAGGAAATGTTGATCGTAACGAGAAAATGAACATTAAAATGAAGGAAATATTCATGGAAACGAAGGAAATGTTGATCGTAATGAGTAAAGGAGCATCAAAATGAAGGTAATATGCATTGAAACGAATGAAATATTGATCATAACGAGAAAATGAGCATCAAAATGAATGAAATATGCATCGAAACGAAGGAAATGTTGATCGTAAAGAGAAAATGAGAATCAAAACGAAGGAAATATTCATTGAAACGAAGGAAATATTGATCGTAACGAGAAATGAGCATCAAATAGAAGGAAATCTGTATCGAAAGGAATGAAATGTTGACCGTAACAAGAAAAGGAGCTTCAAAATTAAATAAATATGCATCGAAACGAAGGAAATGCTGATCGTAACGAGAAAAAGTGCATCAAAATGAAAGAAATATGCATCGAAACGAAGGAAATATTGATCGTAATGAGAAAGTGAGCATCAAAATGATGGAAATATGCATTGAAACGAAAGAAATGTTGATCGTAACGAGAAAAGGAGCATTAAAATGAAAGAAATATTCATCGAAATGAAGGAAATATTGATCGTAACGAGAAAATTAGCATTAAAACGATGGAAATATGCATAGAAACAAAGGAAATATAGATCGCAACGAGAAAACGAGCATCAAAAAGAAGGAAATCTGCATCAAAATGAGTGAAATGTTGATCGTAACAAGAAAAGGAGCATCAAAATGAAGTAAATATGCATTAAAACTAAGGAAATGCTGATCGTAACGAGAAAATGAGTTTCAAAATGAAGGAAATATGCATCGAACACGAAAGTAATATTGATCGTAACGATAAAGTGTGCATCAAAATGGAGGAAATATGGATCGAAACGAAGGTGTGTTGATCGTAACCCGAAAATAAGCATCAAAATGAAGGAAATATGCATCGAAACGAAGGTAATGTTGATCGTAAAGAGAAAATGAGAATCAAAACGAAATAAATATGCATCGAAATGAAGGAAATAATGATCGTAACAAGAAAACGAGCATTAAAATGAAGGAAATATTTATCAAAACGAAGGAAATACTGATCGTAACGAGAAAAAGTGAAAATGAAGGAAATATGCATCAAAACGACGAAAATATTGATCATAACGAGAAAATGAGAATCAAAATGACAGAAATATCCATCGAAACGAAGGAAATGTTGATCGTAACAAGAAAATGAGCATTAAAATGTAGGAAATATGCATCGAAATGAAGGTAATGTTAATCGTAAAGAGAAAATGAGAATCAAGACGAAGGAAACATGCATCTAAATGAAGAAAATGTTGATCGTAACGAGAAAACGAGCATCAAAAAGAAGAAAATTTGCATCGAAATGAATGAAATGTTGATCGTAACAAGAAATTAGCATCAAAATGAAGTAAATATGCATCGAAACGAAGGAAATGCTGATCGTAATTAGAAAATGAGCATCAAAATGAAGGAAATATGCATCGAAACGAAGGAAATATTGATCGTAACGAGAATATGAGCATCAAAATGAAAGAAATATGCATCAAAACGAAGGAAATATTGATCGTAACGAGAAAATGAGCATTAAAATGATGGAAATATGCATCGAACAAAGGTAATGTTGATCGTAAAGAGAAAATGAGAATCAAAACGAAAGAAATATGCATCAAAACGAAGGAAATACTGATAGTAACAAGAAAATGAGCATCAAAATAAAGGAAATATGCATCGAAATAAAGGAAATGTTGATCGTTACGAGAAAACGAGCATCAAAAAGAAGGAAATCTGCCTCGAAACGAGTGAAATGTTGATCGTAACAAGAAAAGAAACATCAAAATGAAGTAAATATGTATCAAAACGAAGGAAATGTTGATCGTAATGAGAAAATAAGCAACAAAATGACGGAAATATGCATCGAAATGAAGGAAATATTGATCGTAACAAAAAAATGAGCATCAAAATGAAGAAAATATGCATCGAAACGAAGGAAATGTTGATCGTAACGAAAAAATGAGCATTAAAATGAAGGAAATATGCATCGAAATGAAGTTAATGTTGATCGTAAAAAGAAAATGAGAATCAAAACGAAGGAAATTTGCATCGAAACGAATAAAATATTGATCGTAATGAGAAAACAAGCATCAAAAAAAGGAAATCTGCATTGAAACGAATGAAATGTTGATCGTAACAAGAAAAGGAGCGTCAAAATGGAGTAAATATGCATCGAAACGAAGGAAATGCTGATCGTAACGAGAAAAAGTGCATCAAAATGAAGGAAATATGCATCGAAACAAAGGAAATATTGATCGTAATGAGAAAGTGACATCAAAATCAAGTAAATATGCATCAAACGAAGGAAATGTTGATCGTAACGAGAAAATGAGGATTAAAATGAAGGAAATATTCATCGAAATGAAGGAAATGTTGATCGTAATGAGAAAAGGAGAATCAAAATGAAGGAAATATGCATCAAAATAAAAGAAATATTGAGCGTAACGAGAGAACGAGCATCAAAAGGAAGGAAATCTGCGTCGAAACGAATGAAATATTGATCGTAACAAGAAAAGGAGCATCAAAATAAAGTAAATATGCATCGAAACGAAGGAAATGCTGATAGTAACGAGAAAAAGTGCATCAAAATGAAGGAAATATGCATCGAAACGAAGGAAATATTGATCGTAACGAGAAAAAGAGCATCAAAAGAAGGAAATTTGCGTCGAAAAGAATGAAATGTTGATCTTAACAAGAAAAGGAGCGTCAAAATGAAGTAAATATGCATCTAAACGAAAGAAATACTGATCGTGACGAGAAAAAGTTCATCAAAATAAAGGAAATATGCATCGAAACGAAGGAAATGTTGATCGTAACGAGAAAACGAGCATCAAAAAGAAGGAAATCTGCATCGAAACGAATGAAATGTTGATCGTAACAAGAAAAGAAGCGTCAAAATGAAGTAAATATGCATCGAAATGAAGGAAATGTTGATCATAACGAGAAAAAGTGCATCAAAATGAATGAAATATGCATCGTAATGAAGAAAATATTGATCGAAATTAGAAAGTGAGCATCAAAATGAAGGGAATATGCATCGAAACGAAGGAAATATTGATCGTAACGAGAAAATGAGCATCAAAATGAAGGAAATGTGGATCATAAAGAGAAAATGAGCATCCAAATAATGGAAATATGCATTGAAACGAAGGAAATATTGATCGTAACGAGAAAATGAGCATCAAAATGAAGGAAATATGGATCGAAACGAAGGTAATGTTGATCGTAATGAGAAAATGAGCATCAAAATGAAGGAAATATGCATCGAAACGAAGGAAATATTGATCGTAACGAGAAAATAAGCATCAAAATGAAAGAAATATGCATCGAAATGAAGGAAATGTTGATCGTAACGAGAAAATAAGCATTAAAATGAAGGAAATATGCATCGAAACGAAGGTAATGTTGATCGTAAAAAGAAAATGAGAATCAAAACGAAGGAAATATGCATCGAAACGAAGAAAATATTGATCGTATCGAGAAAACGAGCATCAACAAGAAAGAAATGTGCATCGAAATGAATGAAATGTTGATCGTAACAAGAAAAGGTGCATCAAAATGAAGTTAAATATACATCGAAATGAAGGAAATGCTGATCGTGACGAGAAAATGTGTATCCAAATGAAGGAAATATGCATCAAAACGATGGAAATATTGATCGTAACGAGAAAATGAGCATCAAAATGAAAGAAATATGCATCGAAACGAAGGAAATATTGATCGTAACGAGAAAATGAGCATTAAAATGAAGGAAATATGCATCGAAACGAAGGTAATGTTGATCGTAAAAAGACAATGGGAATCAAAACGAAGGAAATATGCATCGAAACGAAGGAAATGTTGATCGTAACGAGAAAATGAGCATAAAAAAGAAGGTAATCTGCATCGAAACGAATGAAATTTTAATCGTAATAAGAAAAGGAGCATAAAATGAAGTAAATATGCATCAAAACGAAGGAAATGTTGATCGTAACGAGAAAATGAGTATCCAAATGAAGGAAATATGCATCGAAACGAAGTAAATATTGATCGTAATGAGAAATTGAGAGTTAAAATGAAGGAAATATGCATCTAAACGAAGGAAATGTTGATCGTTACGAGAAAATGAGCATTAAAATGAAGGAAATATGCGTCGAAATGAAGGTAACGTTGATCGTAAAGGGAAATTGAGAATCAAAACGAAGGAAATATGTATCGAAATGAAGGAAATATTGATCGTAACGAGAAAACGAGCATCAAAAAGAAGGAAATTAGCATCGAAACGAATGAAATGTTGATCGTAACACGAAAATGAGAGTCAAAATGAAGTAAATATGCATTAAAACGAAGGTAATGCTGATTGTAACGAGAAAACGAGCATCAATATAAAGGAAATACGCATCAAAACGAAATAAATGTTGATCGTACCGAGAAAACAAGCATCAAAAAGAAGGAAATCTGCATCGTAATGTTGATCGTAAAGAGAAAATGAGAATTAAAACGAAGGAAGTATGCATCGAAATGAAGGAAATATTGATCGTAACGAGAAAACGAGCATCAAAAAGAAAGAAATCTGCATCGAAACGAATGAAATGTTGATCGTAACAGAAAAATGAGCAAAATGAAGTAAATATGCATCAAAATGAAGGAAATGCTGATCGTAACGGGAAAACGAGCATCAAAATAAAGGAAATATGCATCGAAACAAAGGAAATGTTGATCGTTACGAGAAAACGGGCATCAAAAAGAAGGAAATTTGCATCGAAATGAATGAAATGTTGATCGTAACAAGAAAAGAAACATCAAAATGAAGTAAATATGCATCGAAACGAAGGAAATGCTGATCGTAATGAGAAAATGAGCAACAAAATGAAGAAAATATGCATCAAAATGAAGGAAATATTGATCATAACGAAAAAATAAGCATCAAAATGAAGGAAATATGGATCGAAACGAAGGAAATGTTGATCGTAACGAGAAAATAAGCATTAAAATTAAAGAAATATTCATCGAAACGAAGGAAATATTGATCGTAAATAGAAAACGAGCATCAAAAAGAAGAAAATTTGCATCAAAATGAATGAAATGTTGACTTAATGAGAAAACAAGCATCAAAAAGAAGGAAATCTGCATTGAAATGAATGAAATGTTGATCGTAACAAGAAAGGGAGCGTCAAAATGGAGTAAATATGCATCGAAACGAAGGAAATGCAGATTGTAACGAGAAAAAGTGCATCAAAATGAAGGAAATATGCATCGAAACAAAGGAAATATTGATCATAATGAGAAAGTGAGCATCAAAATGAAGGAAATATGCATCAAAACGAAGGAAATGTTGATCGTAACGAGAAAATGAGCATTAAAATGAAGGAAATATTCATCGAATCGATGGAAATATTGATCGTAATGAGAAAAGGAGAATCAAAACGAAGGAAATATGCATCAAAATAAAGGAAATATTGAGCGTAAAGAAAACGAGCTTCAAAAGGAAGGAAATATGCATCGAAACGAAGGTAATGTTGATCGTAAAGATAAAATGAGAATCAAAACGAAAGAAAAATGCATCGAAATTAAGGAAATATTCATCAAAACGAAGGAAATGCTGATCGTAACGAGAAAAAGTGAAAATGAAGGAAATATGCATCAAAACGAAGAAAATATTAATCATAACGAGAAAATGAGAATCTAAATGAAGGAAATATGCATCGAAACGAAGGAAATATTGATCGTAACAAGAAAATGAGCATTAAAATGTAGGAAATATGCATCGAAATGAAGGTAATGTTGATCGTAAAGAGAAAATGAGAATCAAGACGAAGGAAATATGCATCTAAATGAAGAAAATGTTGATCGTAACGAGAAA
Source organism: Pogostemon cablin (assembly GCA_023678885.1). Taxonomy (NCBI): domain Eukaryota; kingdom Viridiplantae; phylum Streptophyta; class Magnoliopsida; order Lamiales; family Lamiaceae; genus Pogostemon; species Pogostemon cablin. The sequence continues at coordinate 17,923 of JAHCLQ010000824.1, forward strand.
ACGAGCATCAAAAAGAAGGAAATTAGCATCGAAACGAATGAAATGTTGATCGTAACACGAAAATGAGAGTCAAAATGAAGTAAATATGCATTAAAACGAAGGTAATGCTGATTGTAACGAGAAAACGAGCATCAATATAAAGGAAATAAGCATCAAAACGAAATAAATGTTGATCGTACCGAGAAAACAAGCATCAAAAAGAAGGAAATCTGCATCGTAATGTTGATCGTAAAGAGAAAATGAGAATTAAAACGAAGGAAGTATGCATCGAAATGAAGGAAATATTGATCGTAACGAGAAAAAGAGCATCAAAAAGAATGAAATCTGCATCGAAACGAATGAAATGTTGATCGTAACAGAAAAATGAGCAAAATGAAGTAATTATGCATCAAAATGAAGGAAATGCTGATCGTAACGGGAAAACGAGCATCAAAATAAAGGAAATATGCATTGAAACAAAGGAAATGTTGATCGCTACGAGAAAACGGGCATCAAAAAGAAGGAAATTTGCATCGAAATGAATGAAATGTTGATCGTAACAAGAAAAGAAACATCAAAATGAAGTAAATATGCATCGAAACGAAGGAAATGCTGATCGTAATGAGAAAATGAGCAACAAAATGAAGAAAATATGCATCAAAATGAAGGAAATATTGATCATAACGAAAAAATAAGCATCAAAATGAAGGAAATATGGATCGAAACGAAGGAAATGTTGATCGTAACGAGAAAATAAGCATTAAAATTAAAGAAATATTCATCGAAACGAAGGAAATATTGATCGTAAATAGAAAACGAGCATCAAAAAGAAGAAAATTTGCATCAAAATGAATGAAATGTTGACTTAATGAGAAAACAAGCATCAAAAAGAAGGAAATCTGCATTGAAATGAATGAAATGTTGATCGTAACAAGAAAGGGAGCGTCAAAATGGAGTAAATATGCATCGAAACGAAGGAAATGCAGATTGTAACGAGAAAAAGTGCATCAAAATGAAGGAAATATGCATCGAAACAAAGGAAATATTGATCATAATGAGAAAGTGAGCATCAAAATGAAGGAAATATGCATCAAAACGAAGGAAATGTTGATCGTAACGAGAAAATGAGCATTAAAATGAAGGAAATATTCATCGAATCGATGGAAATATTGATCGTAATGAGAAAAGGAGAATCAAAACGAAGGAAATATGCATCAAAATAAAGGAAATATTGAGCGTAAAGAAAACGAGCTTCAAAAGGAAGGAAATATGCATCGAAACGAAGGTAATGTTGATCGTAAAGATAAAATGAGAATCAAAACGAAAGAAAAATGCATCGAAATTAAGGAAATATTCATCAAAACGAAGGAAATGCTGATCGTAACGAGAAAAAGTGAAAATGAAGGAAATATGCATCAAAACGAAGAAAATATTAATCATAACGAGAAAATGAGAATCTAAATGAAGGAAATATGCATCGAAACGAAGGAAATATTGATCGTAACAAGAAAATGAGCATTAAAATGTAGGAAATATGCATCGAAATGAAGGTAATGTTGATCGTAAAGAGAAAATGAGAATCAAGACGAAGGAAATATGCATCTAAATGAAGAAAATGTTGATCGTAACGAGAAAACGAGCATCAAAAAGAAGGAAATTAGCATCGAAACGAATGAAATGTTGATCGTAACACGAAAATGAGAGTCAAAATGAAGTAAATATGCATTAAAACGAAGGTAATGCTGATTGTAACGAGAAAACGAGCATCAATATAAAGGAAATAAGCATCAAAACGAAATAAATGTTGATCGTACCGAGAAAACAAGCATCAAAAAGAAGGAAATCTGCATCGTAATGTTGATCGTAAAGAGAAAATGAGAATTAAAACGAAGGAAGTATGCATCGAAATGAAGGAAATATTGATCGTAACGAGAAAAAGAGCATCAAAAAGAATGAAATCTGCATCGAAACGAATGAAATGTTGATCGTAACAGAAAAATGAGCAAAATGAAGTAATTATGCATCAAAATGAAGGAAATGCTGATCGTAACGGGAAAACGAGCATCAAAATAAAGGAAATATGCATTGAAACAAAGGAAATGTTGATCGCTACGAGAAAACGGGCATCAAAAAGAAGGAAATTTGCATCGAAATGAATGAAATGTTGATCGTAACAAGAAAAGAAACATCAAAATGAAGTAAATATGCATCGAAACGAAGGAAATGCTGATCGTAATGAGAAAATGAGCAACAAAATGAAGAAAATATGCATCAAAATGAAGGAAATATTGATCATAACGAAAAAATAAGCATCAAAATGAAGGAAATATGGATCGAAACGAAGGAAATGTTGATCGTAACGAGAAAATAAGCATTAAAATTAAAGAAATATTCATCGAAACGAAGGAAATATTGATCGTAAATAGAAAACGAGCATCAAAAAGAAGAAAATTTGCATCAAAATGAATGAAATGTTGACTTAATGAGAAAACAAGCATCAAAAAGAAGGAAATCTGCATTGAAATGAATGAAATGTTGATCGTAACAAGAAAGGGAGCGTCAAAATGGAGTAAATATGCATCGAAACGAAGGAAATGCAGATTGTAACGAGAAAAAGTGCATCAAAATGAAGGAAATATGCATCGAAACAAAGGAAATATTGATCATAATGAGAAAGTGAGCATCAAAATGAAGGAAATATGCATCAAAACGAAGGAAATGTTGATCGTAACGAGAAAATGAGCATTAAAATGAAGGAAATATTCATCGAATCGATGGAAATATTGATCGTAATGAGAAAAGGAGAATCAAAACGAAGGAAATATGCATCAAAATAAAGGAAATATTGAGCGTAAAGAAAACGAGCTTCAAAAGGAAGGAAATATGCATCGAAACGAAGGTAATGTTGATCGTAAAGATAAAATGAGAATCAAAACGAAAGAAATATGCATCGAAATGAAGGAAATATTCATCAAAACGAAGGAAATGCTGATCGTAACGAGAAAAAGTGAAAATGAAGGAAATATGCATCAAAACGAAGAAAATATTAATCATAACAAGAAAATGAGAATCTAAATGAAGGAAATATGCATCGAAACGAAGGAAATATTGATCGTAACAAGAAAATGAGCATTAAAATGTAGGAAATATGCATCGAAATGAAGGTAATGTTGATCGTAAAGAGAAAATGAGAATCAAGACGAAGGAAATATGCATCTAAATGAAGAAAATGTTGATCGTAACGAGAAAACGAGCATCAAAAAGAAGGAAATTAGCATCGAAACGAATGAAATGTTGATCGTAACACGAAAATGAGAGTCAAAATGAAGTAAATATGCATTAAAACGAAGGTAATGCTGATTGTAACGAGAAAACGAGCATCAATATAAAGGAAATACGCATCAAAACGAAATAAATGTTGATCGTACCGAGAAAACAAGCATCAAAAAGAAGGAAATCTGCATCGTAATGTTGATCGTAAAGAGAAAATGAGAATTAAAACGAAGGAAGTATGCATCGAAATGAAGGAAATATTGATCGTAACGAGAAAACGAGCATCAAAAAGAAAGAAATCTGCATCGAAACGAATGAAATGTTGATCGTAACAGAAAAATGAGCAAAATGAAGTAATTATGCATCAAAATGAAGGAAATGCTGATCGTAACGGGAAAACGAGCATCAAAATAAAGGAAATATGCATCGAAACAAAGGAAATGTTGATCGTTACGAGAAAACGGGCATCAAAAAGAAGGAAATTTGCATCGAAATGAATGAAATGTTGATCGTAACAAGAAAAGAAACATCAAAATGAAGTAAATATGCATCGAAACGAAGGAAATGCTGATAGTAATGAGAAAATGAGCAACAAAATGAAGAAAATATGCATCGAAATGAAGGAAATATTGATCATAACGAAAAAATAAGCATCAAAATGAAGGAAATATGGATCGAAACGAAGGAAATGTTGATCGTAACGAGAAAATAAGCATTAAAATTAAAGAAATATTCATCGAAACGAAGGAAATATTGATCGTAAATAGAAAACGAGCATCAAAAAGAAGAAAATTTGCATCAAAATGAATGAAATGTTGACTTAATGAGAAAACAAGCATCAAAAAGAAGGAAATCTGCATTGAAATGAATGAAATGTTGATCGTAACAAGAAAGGGAGCGTCAAAATGGAGTAAATATGCATCGAAACGAAGGAAATGCAGATCGTAACGAGAAAAAGTGCATCAAAATGAAGGAAATATGCATCGAAACAAAGGAAATATTGATCATAATGAGAAAGTGAGCATCAAAATGAAGGAAATATGCATCAAAACGAAGGAAATGTTGATCGTAACGAGAAAATGAGCATTAAAATGAAGGAAATATTCATCGAATCGAAGGAAATATTGATCGTAATGAGAAAAGGAGAATCAAAACGAAGGAAATATGCATCAAAATAAAGGAAATATTGAGCGTAATGAGAAAACGAGCATCAAAAAGAAGAAAATCTGCATCGAAACGAAGGAAATGTTGATCATAACAAGAAAAGAAGCATCAAAATGAAGTAAATATGCATCAAAACGAAGGAAATGCTTATCGTAACGAGAAAAAGGCATCAAAATGAAGGAAATATGCATCGAAACAAAGGAAATTTGGTCGTAACTAGAAAGTGAGCGTCAAAATGAAGGAAATATACATCGAAACGAAGGAAATGTTGATCGTAACGAGAAAATGAGCATTAAAATGAAGGAAATATTCATGGAAACGAAGGAAATGTTGATCGTAATGAGTAAAGGAGCATCAAAGTGAAGGTAATATGCATTGAAACGAATGAAATATTGATCATAATGAGAAAATGAGCATCAAAATGAATGAAATATGCATCGAAACGAAGGAAATATTGATCGTAACGAGAAAATGAGCATTAAAATGAAGGAAATATGCATCGAAATGAAGGTAATGTTGATCGTAAAGAGAAAATGAGAATCAAAACGAAGGAAATATGCATTGAAACGAAGGAAATATTGATCGTAACGAGAAATGAGCATCAAATAGAAGGAAATCTGTATCGAAAGGAATGAAATGTTGACCGTAACAAGAAAAGGAGCTTCAAAATGAAATAAATATGCATCGAAACGAAGAAAATGCTGATCGTAACAAGAAAAAGTGCATCAAAATGAAGGAAATATGCATCGAAACGAAGGAAATATTGATCGTAATGAGAAAGTGAGCATCAAAATGATGGAAATATGCATCGAAACGAAAGAAATGTTGATCGTAACGAGAAAAGGAGCATTAAAATGAAAGAAATATTCATCGAAATGAAGGAAATATTGATCATAACGAGAAAATTAGCATTAAAACGAAGGAAATATGCATAGAAACAAAGGAAATATAGATCGCAACGAGAAAACGAGCATCAAAAAGAAGGAAATCTGCATCAAAATGAATGAAATGTTTATCGTAACAAGAAAAGGAGCATCAAAATGAAGTAAATATGCATTAAAACTAAGGAAATGCTGATCGTAACGAGAAAATGAGTTTCAAAATGAAGGAAATATGCATCGAACCGAAAGAAATATTGATTGTAACGATAAAGTGAGCATCAAAATGAAGGAAATATGCATCGAAACGAAGGAATATTGATCGTAACCCGAAAATAAACATCAAAATGAAGGAAATATGCATCGAAACGAAGGTAATGTTGATCGTAAAGAGAAAATGAGAATCAAAACGAAAGAAATATGCATCGAAATGAAGGAAATACTGATCGTAACAAGAAAACGAGCATTAAAATGAAGGAAATATTTATCAAAACGAAGGAAATACTGATCGTAACTAGAAAAAGTGAAAATGAAGGAAATATGCATCAAAACGAAGAAAATATTGATCATAACGAGAAAATGAGAATAAAAATGACAGAAATATCCATCGAAACGAAGGAAATGTTGATCGTAACAAGAAAATGAGCATTAAAATGTAGGAAATATGCATCGAAATGAAGGTAATGTTGATCGTAAAGAGAAAATGAGAATCAAGACGAAGGAAACATGCATCTAAATGAAGAAAATGTTGATCGTAACGAGAAAACGAGCATCAAAAAGAAGAAAATTTGCATCGAAATGAATGAAATGTTGATCGTAACAAGAAAAGGAGCATCAAAATGAAGTAAATATGCATCGAAACGAAGGAAATGCTGATCGTAATTAGAAAATGAGCATCAAAATGAAGGAAATATGCATCGAAACGAAGGAAATATTGATCATAACGAGAATATGAGCATCAAAATGAAAGAAATATGCATCAAAACGAAGGAAATATTGATCGTAACGAGAAAATGAGCATTAAAATGATGGAAATATGCATCGAACAAAGGTAATGTTGATCGTAAAGAGAAAATGAGAATCAAAACGAAGGAAATATGCATCAAAACGAAGGAAATACTGATAGTAATGGGAAAATGAGAATCAAAATAAAGGAAATATGCATCGAAATAAAGGAAATGTTGATCGTTTCGAGAAAATGAGCATCAAAAAGAAGGAAATCTGCCTCGAAACGAGTGAAATGTTGATCGTAACAAGAAAAGAAACATCATAATGAAGTAAATATGTATCGAAACGAAGGAAATGCTGATCGTAATGAGAAAATAAGCAACAAAATGATGGAAATATGCATCGAAATGAAGGAAATATTGATCGTAACAAAAAAATGAGCATCAAAATGAAGAAAATATGCATCGAAACGAAGGAAATGTTGATCGTAACGAAAAAATGAGCATTAAAATGAAGGAAATATGCATCGAAATGAAGTTAATGTTGATCGTAAAAAGAAAATGAGAATCAAAAACGAAGGAAATATGCATCGAAACGAATAAAATATTGATCGTAATGAGAAAACAAGCATAAAAAAAAGAAATCTGCATTGAAACGAATGAAATGTTGATCGTAACAAGAAAAGGAGCGTCAAAATGGAGTAAATATGCATCGAAACGAAGGAAATGTTGATCGTAACGAGAAAAAGTGCATCAAAATGAAGGAAATATGCATCGAAACAAAGGAAATATTGATCGTAATGAGAAAGTGACATCAAAATCAAGTAAATATGCATCAAACGAAGGAAATGTTGATCGTAACGAGAAAATGAGCATTAAAATGAAGGAAATATTCATCGAAATGAAGGAAATGTTGATCGTAATGAGAAAAGGAGAATAAAAACGAAAAAAATATGCATCAAAATAAAAGAAATATTGAGCGTAACGAGAAAACGAGCATCAAAAGGAAGGAAATCTGCATCGAAACGAATGAAATATTGATCGTAACAAGAAAAGGAGCATCAAAATAAAGTAAATATGCATCGAAATGAAGGAAATGCTGATAGTAACGAGAAAAAGTGCATCAAAATGAAGGAAATATGCATCGAAACGAAGGAAATATTGATCATAACGAAAACGAGCATCAAAAGAAGGAAATTTGCATCGAAAAGAATGAAATGTTGATCTTAACAAGAAAAGGAGCGTCAAAATGAAGTAAATATGCATCTAAACGAAAGAAATACTGATCGTGACGAGAAAAATTTCATCAAAATAAAGGAAATATGCATCGAAACGAAGGAAATGTTGATTGTAACGAGAAAACGAGCATCAAAAAGAAGGAAATCTGCATCGAAACGAATGAAATGTTGATCGTAACAAGAAAAGAAGCGTTAAAATGAAGTAAATATGCATCGAAATGAAGGAAATGTTGATCATAACGAGAAAAAGTGCATTAAAATGAATGAAATATGCATCGAAATGAAGAAAATATTGATCGAAATGAGAAAGTGAGCATCAAAATGAAGGGAATATGCATCGAAACGAAGGAAATATTGATCGTAACGAGAAAGTGAGCATCAAAATGAAGGAAATATGCATCGAAATGAAGGAAATGTGGATCATAAAGAGAAAATGAGCATCCAAATAATGGAAATATGCATTGAAACGAAGGAAATATTGATCGTAACGAGAAAATGAGCATCAAAATGAAGGAAATATGCATCGAAACGAAGGTAATGTTGATCGTAATGAGAAAATGAGCATCAAAATGAAGGAAATATGCATCGAAACGAAGGAAATACTGATCGTAACGAGAAAATAAGCATCAAAATGAAAGAAATATGCATCGAAATGAAGGAAATGTTGATCGTAACGAGAAAATAAGCATTAAAATGAAGGAAATATGCATCGAAACAAAGGTAATGTTGATCGTAAAAAGAAAATGAGAATCAAAACGAAGGAAATATGCATCGAAACGAAGAAAATATTGATCGTATCGAGAAAACGAGCATCAACAAGAAAGAAATGTGCATCGAAATGAATGAAATGTTGATCGTAACAAGAAAATGTGCATCAAAATGAAGTTAAATATACATCGAAATGAAGAAAATGCTGATCGTAACGAGAAAATGTGTATCCAAATGAAGGAAATATGAATCAAAACGATGGAAATATTGATCGTAACGAGAAAATGAGCATCAAAATGAAAGAAATATGCATCGAAACGAAGGAAATATTGATCGTAACGAGAAAATGAGCATTAAAATGAAGGAAATATGCATCGAAACGAAGGTAATGTTGATCGTAAAAAGACAATGGGAATCAAAACGAAGGAAATATGCATCGAAACGAAGGAAATGTTGATCGTAACGAGAAAATGAGCATCAAAAAGAAGGAAATCTGCATCGAAACGAATGAAATGTTAATCGTAATAAGAAAAGGAGCATAAAATGAAGTAAATATGCATCAAAACGAAGGAAATGTTGATCGTAACGAGAAAATGAGTATCCAAATGAAGGAAATATGCATCAAAACGAAGTAAATATTGATCGTAATGAGAAATTGAGAGTCAAAATGAAGGAAATATGCATCTAAACGAAGTAAATGTTGATCGTTACGAGAAAATGAGCATTAAAATGAAGGAAATATGCGTCGAAATGAAGGTAACGTTGATCGTAAAGGGAAAATGAGAATCAAAACGAAGGAAATATGTATCGAAATGAAGAAAATATTGATCGTAACGAGAAAACAAGCATCAAAAAGAAGGAAATCAGCATTGAAACGAATGAAATGTTGATCGTAACACGAAAATGAGAATGAAAATGAAGTAAATATGCATTAAAACGAAGGTAATGCTGATTGTAACGAGAAAACGAGCATCAATATAAAGGAAATACTCATCAAAACGAAATAAATGTTGATCGTAACGAGAAAACAAGCATCAAAAAGAAGGAAATCTGCATCGTAATGTTGATCGTAAAGAGAAAATGAGAATTAAAACGAAGGAAGTATGCATCGAAATGAAGGAAATATTGATCGTAACGAGAAAACGAGCATCAAAAAGAAAGAAATCTGCATCGAAACGAATGAAATGTTGATCGTAACAGAAAAATGAGCGTCAAAATGAAGTAAATATGCATCAAAATGAAGGAAATGCTGATCGTAAATGGAAAACGAGCATCAAAATAAAGGAAATATGCATCGAAACAAAGGAAATGTTGATCGTTACGAGAAAACGGGCATAAAAAGAAGGAAAATTGCATCGAAATGAATGAAATGTTGATCGTAACAAGAAAAGAAACATCAAAATGAAGTAAATATGCATCGAAACGAAGGAAATGCTGATCGTAATGAGAAAATGAGCAACCAAATGAAGAAAATATGCATTCAAATGAAGGAAATATTGATCATAACGAAAAAAATAAGCATCAAAATGAAGGAAATATGGATCGAAACGAAGGAAATGTTGATCGTAACGAGAAAATAAGCATTAAAATTAAGGAAATATTCATCGAAACGAAGGAAATATTGATCGTAAAGAGAAAACGAGCATCAAAAAGAAGAAAATTTGCATCAAAATGAATGAAATGTTGACGTAATGAGAAAACAAGCATCAAAAAGAAGGAAATCTGCATTGAAATGAATGAAATGTTGATCGTAACAAGAAAGGGAGCGTCAAAATGGAGTAAATATGCATCGAAACGAAGGAAATGCTGATCGTAACGAGAAAAAGTGCATCAAAATGAAGGAAATATGCATCGAAACAAAGGAAATATTGATCGTAATGAGAAAGTGACATCAAAATCAAGTAAATATGCATCAAACGAAGGAAATGTTGATCGTAACGAGAAAATGAGCATTAAAATGAAGGAAATATTCATCGAAATGAAGGAAATGTTGATCGTAATGAGAAAAGGAGAATAAAAACGAAAGAAATATGCATCAAAATAAAAGAAATATTGAGCGTAACGAGAAAACGAGCATCAAAAGGAAGGAAATCTGCATCGAAACGAATGAAATATTGATCGTAACAAGAAAAGGAGCATCAAAATAAAGTAAATATGCATCGAAATGAAGGAAATGCTGATAGTAACGAGAAAAAGTGCATCAAAATGAAGGAAATATGCATCGAAACGAAGGAAATATTGATCATAACGAGAAAACGAGATCAAAAGAAGGAAATTTGCATCGAAAAGAATGAAATGTTGATCTTAACAAGAAAAGGAGCGTCAAAATGAAGTAAATATGCATCTAAACGAAAGAAATACTGATCGTGACGATAAAAATTTCATCAAAATAAAGGAAATATGCATCGAAACGAAGGAAATGTTGATTGTAACGAGAAAACGAGCATCAAAAAGAAGGAAATCTGCATCGAAACGAATGAAATGTTGATCGTAACAAGAAAAGAAGCGTTAAAATGAAGTAAATATGCATCGAAATGAAGGAAATGTTGATCATAACGAGAAAAAGTGCATCAAAATGAATGAAATATGCATCGAAATGAAGAAAATATTGATCGAAATGAGAAAGTGAGCATCAAAATGAAGGGAATATGCATCGAAACGAAGGAAATATTGATCGTAACGAGAAAGTGAGCATCAAAATGAAGGAAATATGCATCGAAATGAAGGAAATGTGGATCATAAAGAGAAAATGAGCATCCAAATAATGGAAATATGCATTGAAACAAAGGAAATATTGATCGTAATGAGAAAATGAGCATCAAAATGAAGTAAATATGCATCGAAACGAAGGTAATGTTGATCGTAATGAGAAAATGAGCATCAAAATGAAGGAAATATGCATCGAAACGAAGGAAATAGTGATCGTAACGAGAAAATAAGCATCAAAATGAAAGAAATATGCATCGAAATGAAGGAAATGTTGATCGTAACGAGAAAATAAGCATTAAAATGAAGGAAATATGCATCGAAACGAAGGTAATGTTGATCGTAAAAAGAAAATGAGAATCAAAACGAAGGAAATATGCATCGAAACGAAGAAAATATTGATCGTATCGAGAAAACGAGCATCAACAAGAAAGAAATGTGCATCGAAATGAATGAAATGTTGATCGTAACAAGAAAATGTGCATCAAAATGAAGTTAAATATACATCGAAATGAAGAAAATGCTGATCGTAACGAGAAAATGTGTATCCAAATGAAGGAAATATGAATCAAAACGATGGAAATATTGATCGTAACGTGAAAATGAGCATCAAAATGAAAGAAATATGCATCGAAACGAAGGAAATATTGATCGTAACGAGAAAATGAGCATTAAAATGAAGGAAATATGCATCGAAACGAAGGTAATGTTGATCGTAAAAAGACAATGGGAATCAAAACGAAGGAAATATGCATCGAAACGAAGGAAATGTTGATCGTAACGAGAAAATGAGCATCAAAAAGAAGGAAATCTGCATCGAAACGAATGAAATGTTAATCGTAATAAGAAAAGGAGCATAAAATGAAGTAAATATGCATCAAAACGAAGGAAATGTTGATCGTAACGAGAAAATGAGTATCCAAATGAAGGAAATATGCATCGAAACGAAGTAAATATTGATCGTAATGAGAAATTGAGAGTCAAAATGAAGGAAATATGCATCTAAACGAAGTAAATGTTGATCGTTACGAGAAAATGAGCATTAAAATGAAGGAAATATGCGTCGAAATGAAGGTAACGTTGATCGTAAAGGGAAAATGAGAATCAAAACGAAGGAAATATGTATCGAAATGAAGAAAATATTGATCGTAACGAGAAAACAAGCATCAAAAAGAAGGAAATCAGCATTGAAACGAATGAAATGTTGATCGTAACACGAAAATGAGAATGAAAATGAAGTAAATATGCATTAAAACGAAGGTAATGCTGATTGTAACGAGAAAACGAGCATCAATATAAAGGAAATACTCATCAAAACGAAATAAATGTTGATCGTAACGAGAAAACAAGCATCAAAAAGAAGGAAATCTGCATCGTAATGTTGATCGTAAAGAGAAAATGAGAATTAAAACGAAGGAAGTATGCATCGAAATGAAGGAAATATTGATCGTAACGAGAAAACGAGCATCAAAAAGAAAGAAATCTGCATCGAAACGAATGAAATGTTGATCGTAACAGAAAAATGAGCGTCAAAATGAAGTAAATATGCATCAAAATGAAGGAAATGCTGATCGTAAATGGAAAACGAGCATCAAAATAAAGGAAATATGCATCGAAACAAAGGAAATGTTGATCGTTACGAGAAAACGGGCATAAAAAGAAGGAAAATTGCATCGAAATGAATGAAATGTTGATCGTAACAAGAAAAGAAACATCAAAATGAAGTAAATATGCATCGAAACGAAGGAAATGCTGATCGTAATGAGAAAATGAGCAACCAAATGAAGAAAATATGCATTCAAATGAAGGAAATATTGATCATAACGAAAAAAATAAGCATCAAAATGAAGGAAATATGGATCGAAACGAAGGAAATGTTGATCGTAACGAGAAAATAAGCATTAAAATTAAGGAAATATTCATCGAAACGAAGGAAATATTGATCGTAAAGAGAAAACGAGCATCAAAAAGAAGAAAATTTGCATCAAAATGAATGAAATGTTGACGTAATGAGAAAACAAGCATCAAAAAGAAGGAAATCTGCATTGAAATGAATGAAATGTTGATCGTAACAAGAAAGGGAGCGTCAAAATGGAGTAAATATGCATCGAAACGAAGGAAATGCTGATCGTAACGAGAAAAAGTGCATCAAAATGAAGGAAATATGCATCGAAACAAAGGAAATATTGATCGTAATGAGAAAGTGACATCAAAATCAAGTAAATATGCATCAAACGAAGGAAATGTTGATCGTAACGAGAAAATGAGCATTAAAATGAAGGAAATATTCATCGAAATGAAGGAAATGTTGATCGTAATGAGAAAAGGAGAATAAAAACGAAAGAAATATGCATCAAAATAAAAGAAATATTGAGCGTAACGAGAAAACGAGCATCAAAAGGAAGGAAATCTGCATCGAAACGAATGAAATATTGATCGTAACAAGAAAAGGAGCATCAAAATAAAGTAAATATGCATCGAAATGAAGGAAATGCTGATAGTAACGAGAAAAAGTGCATCAAAATGAAGGAAATATGCATCGAAACGAAGGAAATATTGATCATAACGAGAAAACGAGATCAAAAGAAGGAAATTTGCATCGAAAAGAATGAAATGTTGATCTTAACAAGAAAAGGAGCGTCAAAATGAAGTAAATATGCATCTAAACGAAAGAAATACTGATCGTGACGATAAAAATTTCATCAAAATAAAGGAAATATGCATCGAAACGAAGGAAATGTTGATTGTAACGAGAAAACGAGCATCAAAAAGAAGGAAATCTGCATCGAAACGAATGAAATGTTGATCGTAACAAGAAAAGAAGCGTTAAAATGAAGTAAATATGCATCGAAATGAAGGAAATGTTGATCATAACGAGAAAAAGTGCATCAAAATGAATGAAATATGCATCGAAATGAAGAAAATATTGATCGAAATGAGAAAGTGAGCATCAAAATGAAGGGAATATGCATCGAAACGAAGGAAATATTGATCGTAACGAGAAAGTGAGCATCAAAATGAAGGAAATATGCATCGAAATGAAGGAAATGTGGATCATAAAGAGAAAATGAGCATCCAAATAATGGAAATATGCATTGAAACAAAGGAAATATTGATCGTAATGAGAAAATGAGCATCAAAATGAAGTAAATATGCATCGAAACGAAGGTAATGTTGATCGTAATGAGAAAATGAGCATCAAAATGAAGGAAATATGCATCGAAACGAAGGAAATAGTGATCGTAACGAGAAAATAAGCATCAAAATGAAAGAAATATGCATCGAAATGAAGGAAATGTTGATCGTAACGAGAAAATAAGCATTAAAATGAAGGAAATATGCATCGAAACGAAGGTAATGTTGATCGTAAAAAGAAAATGAGAATCAAAACGAAGGAAATATGCATCGAAACGAAGAAAATATTGATCGTATCGAGAAAACGAGCATCAACAAGAAAGAAATGTGCATCGAAATGAATGAAATGTTGATCGTAACAAGAAAATGTGCATCAAAATGAAGTTAAATATACATCGAAATGAAGAAAATGCTGATCGTAACGAGAAAATGTGTATCCAAATGAAGGAAATATGAATCAAAACGATGGAAATATTGATCGTAACGTGAAAATGAGCATCAAAATGAAAGAAATATGCATCGAAACGAAGGAAATATTGATCGTAACGAGAAAATGAGCATTAAAATGAAGGAAATATGCATCGAAACGAAGGTAATGTTGATCGTAAAAAGACAATGGGAATCAAAACGAAGGAAATATGCATCGAAACGAAGGAAATGTTGATCGTAACGAGAAAATGAGCATCAAAAAGAAGGAAATCTGCATCGAAACGAATGAAATGTTAATCGTAATAAGAAAAGGAGCATAAAATGAAGTAAATATGCATCAAAACGAAGGAAATGTTGATCGTAACGAGAAAATGAGTATCCAAATGAAGGAAATATGCATCGAAACGAAGTAAATATTGATCGTAATGAGAAATTGAGAGTCAAAATGAAGGAAATATGCATCTAAACGAAGTAAATGTTGATCGTTACGAGAAAATGAGCATTAAAATGAAGGAAATATGCGTCGAAATGAAGGTAACGTTGATCGTAAAGGGAAAATGAGAATCAAAACGAAGGAAATACGTATCGAAATGAAGAAAATATTGATCGTAACGAGAAAACAAGCATCAAAAAGAAGGAAATCAGCATCGAAACGAATGAAATGTTGATCGTAACACGAAAATGAGAATCAAAATGAAGTAAATATGCATTAAAACGAAGGTAATGCTGATTGTAACGAGAAAACGAGCATCAATATAAAGGAAATACGCATCAAAACGAAATAAATGTTGATCGTAACGAGAAAACAAGCATCAAAAAGAAGGAAATCTGCATCGTAATGTTGATCGTAAAGAGAAAATGAGAATTAAAACGAAGGAAGTATGCATCGAAATGAAGGAAATATTGATCGTAACGAGAAAACGAGCATCAAAAAGAAAGAAATCTGCATCGAAACGAATGAAATGTTGATCGTAACAGAAAAATGAGCGTCAAAATGAAGTAAATATGTATCAAAATGAAGGAAATGCTGATCGTAAATGGAAAACGAGCATCAAAATAAAGGAAATATGCATCGAAACAAAGGAAATGTTGATCGTTACGAGAAAACGGGCATCAAAAAGAAGGAAATTTTGCATCGAAATGAATGAAATGTTGATCGTAACAAGAAAAGAAACATCAAAATAAAGTAAGTATGCATCGAAACGAAGGAAATGCTGATCGTAATGAGAAAATGAGCAACAAAATGAAGAAAATATGCATCCAAATGAAGGAAATATTGATCATAACGAAAAAAATAAGCATCAAAATGAAGGAAATATGGATCGAAACGAAGGAAATGTTGATCGTAACGAGAAAATAAGCATTAAAATTAAGGAAATATTCATCGAAACGAAGGAAATATTGATCGTAAAGAGAAAACGACCATCAAAAAGAAGAAAATTTGCATCAAAATGAATGAAATGTTGACGTAATGAGAAAACAAGCATCAAAAAGAAGGAAATCTGCATTGAAATGAATGAAATGTTCATCGTAACAAGAAAGGGAGCGTCAAAATGGAGTAAATATGCATCGAAACGAAGGAAATGCTGATCGTAACGAGAAAAAGTGCATCAAAATGAAGGAAATATGCATCGAAACAAAGGAAATATTGATCATAATGAGAAAGTGAGCATCAAAATGAAGGAAATATGCATCAAAACGAAGGAAATATTGATCGTAACGAGAAAATGAGCATTAAAATGAAGGAAATATTCATCGAATCGAAGGAAATGTTGATCGTAATGAGAAAAGGAGAATCAAAACGAAGGAAATATGCATCAAAATAAAGGAAATATTAAGCGTAAAGAAAACGAGCTTCAAAAGGAAGGAAATATGCATCGAAACGAAGGTAATGTTGATCGTAAAGATAAAATGAGAATCAAAACGACAGAAATATGCATCGAAATGAAGGAAATATTGATCGTAACAAGAAAACGAGCATTAAAATGAAGGAAATATTCATCAAAACGAAGGAAATGCTGATCGTAACGAGAAAAAGTGAAAATGAAGGAAATATGCATCAAAACGAAGAAAATATTAATCATAACGAGAAAATGAGAATCTAAATGAAGGACATATGCATCGAAACGAAGGAAATATTGATCGTAACAAGAAAATGAGCATTAAAATGTAGGAAATATGCATCGAAATGAAGGTAATGTTGATCGTAAAGAGAAAATGAGAATCAAGACGAAGGAAATATGCATCTAAATGAAGAAAATGTTGATCGTAACGAGAAAACAGCATCAAAAGGAAGAAAATTTGCATCGAAATGAATGAAATGTTGATCGTAACAAGAAAAGGAGAATAAAAATGAAGTAAATATGCATCGAAACGAAGGAAATGCTGATCGTAATTAGAAAATGAGCATCAAAATGAAGGAAATATGCATCAAAACGAATGAAATATTTATCGTAACGAGAAAATGAGCATCAAAATGAAAGAAATATGCATTGAAACGAAGGAAATGTTGACCGTAACGAGAAAATAAGCATTAAAATGAAGGAAATATGCATCGAAACCAAGGTAATGTTGATCGTAAAAAGAAAATAAGAATCAAAACGAAGGAAATATGCATCGAAATGAAGTAAATATTGATCGTAACGATAAACGAGCATAAAAAAGAAAGAAATCTGCATCGAAACGAATAAAATGTTGACCGTAACAAGAAAAGTAGCGTCAAAATGAAGTAAATATGCATCGAAATGAAGGAAATGCTGATCGTAACGAGAAAAAGTGCATCAAAATGATGGAAATATGCATCGAAACTAAGGAAATATTGATCGTAACGAGAAAGTGAGCATCAAAATGATGGAAATATGCATCGAAACGAAAGAAATGTTGATCGTAACGAGAAAATGAGCATTAAATTGAAGGAAATATTCATCTAAATGAAGGAAATATTGATCGTAACGAGAAAATGAGCATTAAAAGGAAGGAAATATGCGTAGAAACAAAGGAAATATAGATCGTAACGAGAAAACGAGCATCAAAAAGAAGGAAATCTTCATCAAAATGAATGAAATATTGATCGTAACAAGAAAAGGAGCATCAAAATGAAGTAAACATGCATCAAAACGAAGGAATGCTGTTCGTAATGAGAAAATGAGCTTCAAAATGAAGCAAATATGCATCGAATTGAAAGAAATATTGTTCGTAACGAGAAAGTGAGCTTCAAAATGAAGGAAATATGCATTGAAACGAAGGAATGTTAATCATAACGAGAAAATAAGAATCAAAATGAAGGAAATATGCATCGAAACGAAGGTAATGTTGATCGTAAAGAGAAAATGAGAATCAAAACGAATGAAATGTGCATCGAAATGAAGGAAATATTGATCGTAACGAGAAAACAAGCATTAAAAAGAAGGAAATATACATCAAAACGAAGGAAATACTGATCGTAACGAGAAAAAGTGAAAATGAAGGAAATATGCATCAAAACAAAGGAAATATTGATCATAACGAGAAAATGAGTATCAAAATAAAGGAAATATGCATAAAAAACGATGGATATGTTGATCGTAATGAGAAATTGAGAATTAAAATGAAGGAAATATGCATCGAAATGAAGGTAATGTTGATCATAAAGAGAAAACAAGAATCAAAACGAAGGAAATATGCTTCGAAACGAAGGAAATATTGATCGTAATGAGAAAACGAGCATCAAAAAGAAGAAAATCTGCATCGAAACGAATGAAATGTTGATCATAACAAGAAAAGAAGCATCAAAATGAAGTAAATATGCATCGAAACGAAGGAAATGCTAATCGTAACGAGAAAAAGGCATCAAAATGAAGGAAATATGTATCGAAACGAAGGAAATTTGGTCGTAACTAGAAAGTGAGCGTCAAAATGAAGGAAATATACATCGAAACGAAGGAAATGTTGATCGTAACGAGAAAATGAGCATTAAAATGAAGGAAATATTCATGGAAACGAAGGAAATGTTGATCGTAATGAGTAAAGGAGCATCAAAATGAAGGTAATATGCATTGAAACGAATGAAATATTGATCATAATGAGAAAATGAGCATCAAAATGAATGAAATATGCATCGAAACGAAGGAAATGTTGATCGTAACGAGAAAATGAGCATTAAAATGAAGGAAATATGCATCGAAATGAAGGTAACGTTGATTGTAAAGAGAAAATGAGAATCAAAACGAAGGAAATATGCATTGAAACGAAGGAAATATTGATCGTAACGAGAAATGAGCATCAAATAGAAGGAAATCTGTATCGAAAGGAATGAAATGTTGACCGTTACAAGAAAAGGAGCTTCAAAATGAAGTAAATATGCATCGAAATGAAGGAAATGCTGATCGTAACGAGAAAAAGTGCATCAAAATGAAGGAAATATGCATCGAAACGAAGGAAATATTGATCGTAATGAGAAAGTGAGCATCAAAATGATGGAAATATTCATCGAAACGAAAGAAATGTTGATCGTAACGAGAAAAGGAGCACTAAAATGAAAGAAATATTCATCGAAATGAAGGAAATATTGATCGTAACGAGAAAATTAGCATTAAAACGAAGGAAATATGCATAAAAACAAAGGAAATATAGATCGCAACGAGAAAACGAGCATCAAAAAGAAGGAAATCTGCATCAAAATGAATGAAATGTTGATCGTAACAAGAAAAGGAGCATCAAAATGAAGTAAATATGCATTAAAACTAAGGAAATGCTGATCGTAACGAGAAAATGAGTTTCAAAATGAAGGAAATATGCATCGAACCGAAAGAAATATTGATCGTAACGAGAAAGTGAGCATCAAAATGAAGGAAATATGCATCGAAACGAAGGAATGTTGATCGTAACCCGAAAATAAGCATCAAAATGAAGGAAATATGCATCGAAACGAA
The DNA here is from genome assembly GCA_023678885.1 of Pogostemon cablin. Taxonomy (NCBI): domain Eukaryota; kingdom Viridiplantae; phylum Streptophyta; class Magnoliopsida; order Lamiales; family Lamiaceae; genus Pogostemon; species Pogostemon cablin. The sequence goes on from JAHCLQ010000824.1 coordinate 37,290, forward strand.
GGTGATGTTGATCGTAAAGAGAAAATGAGAATCAAAACGAAAGAAATATGCATCGAAATGAAGGAAATATTGATCGTAACAAGAAAACGAGCATTAAAATGAAGGAAATATTTATCAAAACGAAGTAAATGCTGATCGTAACGAGAAAAAGTGAAAATGAAGGAAATATACATCAAAACGAAGAAAATATTGATCATAACGAGAAAATGAGAATCAAAATGACAGAAATATCCATCGAAACGAAGGAAATGTTGATCGTAACAAGAAAATGAGCATTAAAATGTAGGAAATATGCATCGAAATGAAGGTAATGTTGATTGTAAAGAGAAAATGAGAATCAAGACTAAGGAAACATGCATCTAAATGAAGAAAATGTTGATCGTAACGAGAAAACGAGCATCAAAAAGAAGAAAATTTGCATCGAAATGAAGGAAATGTTGATCGTAACAAGAGAAGGAGCATCAAAATGAAGTAAATATGCATCGAAACGAAGGAAATGTTGATCGTAATTAGAAAATGAGCATCAAAATGAAGGAAATATGCATCGAAACGAAGGAAATATTGATCGTAACGAGAAAATGAGCATCAAAATGAAAGAAATATGCATCAAAACGAAGGAAATGTTGATCATAACGAGAAAATAAGTAATAAAATGAAAGAAATATGCATCGAAACGAAGGTAATGTTGATCGTAAAAAGAAAATAAGAATCAAAACGAAGGAAATATGCATCAAAATGAAGTAAATATAGATCGTAACGATAAACGAGCATAAAAAATAGAGAAATTTGCATCGAAACAAATGAAATGTTGACCGTAACAAGAAAAGGAGCGTCAAAATGAAGTAAATATGCATCGAAATGAAGGAAATGCTGATCGTAACGAGAAAAAGTGCATCAAAATGAAAGAAATATGCATCGAAACGAAGGAAATTTTGATCGTAACGAGAAAGTGAGCATCAAAATGATGGAAATATGCATCGAAACGAAAAAAATGTTGATCGTAACGAGAAAATGTGCATTAAATTGAATGAAATATTCATCGAAATGAAGGAAATATTGATCGTAACGAGAAAATGAGCATTAAAACGAAGGAAATATGCATAGAAACAAAGGAAATATAGATCGTAACGAGAAAACGAGCATAAAAAAGAAGGAAATCTTCATCAAAATGAATGAAATATTGATCGTAACAAGAAAAGGAGCATCAAAATTAAGTAAATATGCATCAAAACAAAGGAAATGCTGATCGTGATGAGAAAATGATCTTCAAAATGAAGCAAATATTCATCGAATCGAAAGAAATATTGTTGATCAAAATGAAGGAAATATGCATTGAAACGAAAGAATGTTGATCATAACGAGAAAATAAGCATCAAAATGAAGGAAATATGCATCGAAACGAAGGTAATGTTGATCGTAAAGAGAAAATGAGAATCAAAACGAATGAAATATGCATCGAAATGAAGGAAATATTGATCGTAACGAGAAAACAAGCATTAAATAGAAGGAAATATTCATCAAAACGAAGGAAATACTGATCGTAACGAGAAAAAGTGAAAATGAAGGAAATATGCATCAAAACAAAGGAATTATTGATCATAACGAGAAAATGAGCATCAAAATAAAGGATATATGCATAAAAAACGAAGGAAATGTTGATCGTAACGAGAAATTGAGAATTAAAATGAAGGAAATATGCATCGAAATGAAGGTAATGTTGATCATAAAGAGAAAACAAGAATCAAAACGAAGGAAATATGCATCGAAACGAAGGAAATATTGATCGTAATGAGAAAACGAGCATCAAAAAGAAGAAAATCTGCATCGAAACGAATGAAAAGTTGATCGTAACAAGAAAAGAAGCATCAAAATGAAGTAAATATGCATCGAAACGAAGGAAATGCTTATCGTAACGTGAAAAAGTGCATCTAAATGAAGGAAATATGCATCGAAACAAAGGAAATTTGGTCGTAACTAGAAAGTAAGCATCAAAATGAAGGAAATATACATCGAAACGAAGGAAATGTTGATCGTAACGAGAAAATGAGCATTAAAATGAAGGAAATATTCACGGAAACGAAGGAAATGTTGAACGTAATGAGAAAATGAGCATCAAAATGAAGGAAATATGCATGGAAACGAATGAAATATTGATCATAATGAGAAAATGAGCATCAAAATGAATGAAATATGCATCGAAACGAAGGAAATGTTGATCGTAATGAGAAAATGAGCATTAAAATGAAGGAAATATGCATCGAAATGAAGGTAGTGTTGATCGTAAAGAGAAAATGAGAATCAAAACGAAGGAAATATGCATTGAAACGAAGGAAATATTGATCGTAACGTGAAACGAGCATCAAATAGAAGGAAATCTGCATCGAAAGGAATGAAATGTTGACCGTAACAAGAAAAGGAGCTTCATAATGAAGTAAATATGCATTGAAACGAAGGAAATGCTGATCGAAACGAGAAAAAGTGCATCAAAATGAAGGAAATATGCATCGAAACGAAGGAAATATTGATCGTAACGAGAAAGTCAGCATCAAAATGATGAAAATATGCATCGAAACGAAAGAAATGTTGATAGTAACGAGAAAATGAGCATTAAAATGAAAGTAATATTCATCGAAATGAAGGAAATATTGATCGTAACGAGAAAAGGAGCATTAAAACGAAGGAAATATGCATAGAAACAAAGGAAATAAAGATCGTAATGAGAAAATGAGCATCAAAAAGAAGGAAATCTGCATCAAAATAAATGAAATGTTGATCGTAACAAGAAAAGGAGCATCAAAATGAAGTAAATATGCAAAAAAACGAAGGAAATGCTGATCATAACGAGAAAATAAGTTTCAAAATGAAGAAAATATGCATCGAACCGAAAGAAATATTGATCGTAACGAGAAAGTGAGCATCAAAATGAAGGAAATATTCATCGAAACGAAGGAATGTTGATCGTAACACGAAAATAAGCATCAAAATGAAGGAAATATGCATCGAAACGAAGGTAATGTTGATCGTAAAGAGAAAATGAGAATCAAAACGAAAGAAATATGCATCGAAATGAAGGAAATATTGATCGTAACAAGAAAACAATCATTAAAATGAAGAAAATATTCATCAAAACGAAGGAAATGCTGATCGTAACGAGAAAAAGTGAAAATGAAGGAAATATGCATCAAAACGTAGAAAATATTGATCATAACGAGAAAATGAGAATCAAAATGAAGGAAATATGCATCGAAACGAAGGAAATGTTGATCGTAACTGTCACGCCCCGACCCCAGACAGAGCGCGACAACCGCCACGTTAACCATAAATTTCACAGAATGGGTGCACTCCACTCTACAAAGTTTATAGAAAACGTAAGGCTTGCTATCAAGTACCTGTAGAACTGAACAACTGATAACAACGGGTACAACCCGAGGACATCATCTCATAAAGTATCAACAAGGATTTACAAAGATACAAAATTCAACGGTGTAACTTAGTTTAAAGAAAATATACATGAACGATATAACATCGCGAAGATACAAAAAGAACATCAAGGGGGTCACCAAATATAAACTATACAATCTCGCCAATGAATCCGTCAATTTACATAAAAGAGAAAGTACCCAAAACACGGATTGGATGATGAGCAAACGATAGGCAAACCTCCAACCAAAACGATATCAACAGCCTGAAAAGGAAAGAATGATGGGGGGGTGAGCAAAACCACTAGCTCAGTGAGGTGATAAGCCGGTCACCCCGACCCTTATACGAAGCATGTACTCCCACTCGCGGTTCATAACATAAAATCCCACAATTCATCCCACAATAATTATTCTCACTCAGTGTACATATTAATGAAAATAAAAACCTTAGTGCACATTTATGAATAACACAATTAGTTCAAACAACATGTTATCACATAAAAGACGCGTGGGTAATCAATATCCTCCTCGAACTGAGCTCTCCGTCGAGAGACAGTCCAAGCCCGTCACCGTTACTCTAGATAAAATGCACATTAATATTCTTTCTCAATACGCCAAGTGCTAAAGTTCACAATTCAATATCGACGTGAATACTTGAAATGATCAAACATATAAACATATATGACATGCATGTCCCACACCGGTGACGTTGACTGAGCCTATAATAGACTGATCCATCTAACGATCACCCTCCAAAGTATCAGTATTTGGCAAATGGATAGGTGCCCCGTTAGATCTAACTCACCCGGGTTTGCCAAGCAACGGGCAACTTGGTTGTCACTCTAACTCACCCGAACCGCGACAAATTCGGGCTACTTAATCAATGTCTCTCCAACTCATCCAAACCGTGACCAATTCGGGCTACTTAACCTTGGTACCAGGCATACATATGCATATGCATCATAAGATGAATAACGACTCAAGTTAGAGTCTTAATTAGCACACAAGAATAACCAAAAATCAATAATACTCATAAAATGGCTAACATGACTCTAACCAGAGCAATCGAGCCAATCAGGCTCTTTACCACATAACATAATACCAAATAATTTTCTTATCAATTAACTAAAACTAAAATAAATGCACATTTATCGAGGGTCCACACTTCCCACAAGAGAAGGCGTTCCCGAATTATCAACTCACAAGGAAGTGATTAACTCTCTCCGAAATCTGAAGTCGGTCCCTTGCCCTTCGTCGATGGTTCTTTACCTAGAAAGGAGATGAGCAATTAAAGACAAATTAAATATAACTAACTATTAGCGTTAACATCCCTTTCATTGCTAAAAACAAATCCTAATCGAGTTCGAACGAGTCGATATTAAATAAAAATGGCATGTAACTCTTTAACATCAGTTCCCAATCCCATATAACCGTTTCAATACATTAACTAAACGAAACGATAAAAAAATTAAGTTTGAATTCGACATAAAAATTCTGAAATTTTCCAGCTAGCGCCAGTTTACGAGAAAAATCATAACTAATTGTAGAATAATCGGATTGAGGCGTTTCAAGTGGCTACGGAAAGCTAACGAGTTCAGCTACGTACAGAAATTAAGTTTGCAAACTTTCGAGGGTAATAGCTATGTCAAAATCAGTTCGAACAGTCTGCAAATTACCCACATACCAAAAAGAAAAACCCCACAAAATTACAAAATCATGGAAGAAGGAAGCTTAATTCACACACCACTTACCTCAAAACAACTTAAAAACCACCTAGGATGAGGGTTGTAAGGGAGAATTTGATCAACAATGGTTTCTCCTCTTCCTCTCTTCTTTCCCCTCTTTTGCTTTTCTTCTCCCGTTCTTCTCTCTCTTTTTTTTTTAACTTTAGCCTTAATAACTTTGGGCCACAAAATAAATAAATAAATAAATTTGGGCTTCCTAAAAAAAATATAGTTGGGCTTAATTGGGCTGGCCTTTTGGGCCATAAAAATAAATAATTAGGTTTTGGGCTTTCTAACAAAATCTAGTTGGGCTAAGATAGGGCTGGCCTTTTGGGCCATAAAATAAATAAATAGGTTTTGGGCTTTCTAAAAAAAATCTAGTTGAACTAAGATATTATAGTAACAAGAAAATGAGCATTAAAATGTAGGAAATATGCATCGAAATGAAGGTAATGTTGATCGTAAAGAGAAAATGAGAATCAAGACGAAGGAAATATGCATCTAAATGAAGAAAATGTTGATCGTAACGAGAAAACGAGCATCAAAAAGAAGAAAATTTGCATCGAAATGAATGAAATGTTGATCGTAACAAGAAAAGGAGCATCAAAATGAAGTAAATATGCATCAAAACGAAGGAAATGCTGATCGTAATTAGAAAATGAGCATCAAAATGAAGGAAATATGCATCGAAACGAAGGAAATATTGATCGTAATGAGAAAATGAGCATCAAAATGAAAGAAATATGCATCGAAACGAAGGAAATGTTGATCGTAACGAGAAAATAAGCATTAAAATGAAGGAAATATGCATCAAAACGAAGGTAATGTTGATCGTAAAAAGAAAATAAGAATCAAAATGAAGGAAATACGCATCGAAATGAAGTAAATATTGATCGTAACGATAAACGAGTATCAAAAAGAAAGAAATCTGCATCGAAACGAATGAAATGTTGACCGTAACAAGAAAAGGAGCGTCAAAATGAAGTAAATATGCATCAAAATGAAGGAAATGATGATCGTAACCAGAAAAAGTGCATCAAAATGAAGGAAATATGCATCGAAACGAAGGAAATATTGATCGTAACGATAAAGGGAGCATCAAAATGATGGAAAAATGCATCGAAACGAAAGAAATGTTGATCGTAACAAGAAAATGAGCATTAAATTGAGCGAAATATTCATCGAAATGAAGGAAATGTTGATCGTAACGTGAAAAGGAGCAATAACACAAAGGAAATATGCATAGAAACAAAGGAATTATAGATCGTAACGAGAAAACGAGCATAAAAAAGAAGGAAATCTTCATCAAAATGAATGTAATGTTGATCGTAACAAGAAAAGGAGCATCAAAATGAAGTAAATATGCATCAAAACTAAGGAAATGTTGATCGTAATGAGAAAATGAGCTTCAAAATGAAGGAAATATCCATCGAATCGAAAGAAATATTATTCTTAACGAGAAAGTGAGCATCAAAATGAAGGAAATATGCATTGAAACGAAGGAATGTTGATCATAACGAGAAAATTAGCATCAAAATGAATGAAATATGCATCGAAACGAAAGTAATGTTGATCGTAAAGAGAAAATGAGAATCAAAACGAAAGAAATATGCATCGAAATGAAGGAAATATTGATCGTAACGAGAAAACGAGCATTAAAATGAAGAAAATATTCATCAAAACGGGAAATGCTGATCGTAATGAGAAAAAGTTAAAATGAAAGAAATATGCATCGAAACGAAGAAAATATTGATCATAACGAGAAAATGAGCATCAAAATGAAGGAAATATGCATCGAAATGAAGGAAATGTTGATCGTAAAGAGAAAATGAGCATAAAATGTTGGAAATATGCATCGAAACGAAGGTAATGTTGAACGTAAAGAGAAAATGAGAATCAAGATGAAGGAAATATGCATCTAAATGAAGAAAATGTTGATCGTAACGAGAAAACGAGCATCAAAAAGAAAAAAATTTGCATCGAAATGAATGAAATATTGATCGTAACAAGAAAATGAGCATCAAAATGAAGTAAATATGCATCGAAATGAAGGAAATGCTTATCGTAACGAGAAAAAGTGAATCAAAATGAAGGAAATATGCATCGAAACGAAGGAAATTTGGTCATAACTAGAAAGTGAGCATCAAAATGAAGGAAATATACATCGAAACGAAGGAAATGTTGATCGTAACGAGAAAATAAGCATTAAAATGAAGGAAATATTCATGAAAACGAAGGAAATGTTGATCGTAATGGGAAATGGAGCATCAAAATGAAGGTGATATGCATGGAAACGAATGAAATATTGATCATAATGAGAAAATGAGCATCAAAATGAATGAAATATGCATCGAAACGAAGGAAATGTTGATCGTAACGAGAAAATGAGCATTAAAATGAAGGAAATATTCATCGAAATGAAGGTAATGTTGATCGTAAAGAGAAAATGAGAATCAAAACGAAGGAAATATGCATTGAAACGAAGGAAATATTAATCGTAACGAGAAAACGAGCATTAAAATGAAGGAAATATTCATCAAAACGAAGGAAATGCTGATCGTAACGAGAAAAAGTTAAAATGAAAGAAATATGCATCGAAACGAAGAAAATATTGATCATAACTAGAAAATGAGCATCAAAATGAAGGAAATATGCATCGAAATGAAGGAAATGTTGATCGTAAAGAGAAAATGAGCATAAAATATTAGAAATATGCATCGAAACGAAGGTAATGTTGAATGTAAAGAGAAAATGAGAATCAAGACGAAGGAAATATGCATCTAAATGAAGAAAATATTGATCGTAACGAGAAAACGAGCATCAAAAGAAGAAAATTTGCATCGAAATGAATGAAATGTTGATCGTACAAGAAAAGGAGCATCAAAATGAAGTAAATATGCATCGAAACGAAGGAAATGCTGATCGTAATTAGAAAATGAGCATCAAAATGAAGGAAATATGCATCGAAACGAAGGAAATATTGATCTTAACGAGAAAATGAGCATCAAAATGAAAAAAATATGCATCGAAACGAAGGAAATATTGCTCGTAACGAGAAAATAAGCATTAAAATGAAGGAAATATGCGTCGAAACGAAGGTAATATTGATTGTAAAAAGAAAATAAGAATCAAAACGAAGGAAATATGCACCGAAATGAAGGAAATATTTATCGTAATGTGAAAACGAGCATCAAAAAGAAAAAAATCTGCAACGTAACGAATGAAATGTTGATCGTAACAAGAAAAGGTGTATCAAAATGAAGTTAAATACGCATGAAAATGAAGGAAATGCTGATCGTAACGAGAAAATGTGTATCCAAATGAAGGAAATATGCATCGAAACGAAGGAAATATTGATCGTAACGAGAAAATGAGAATCAAAATGAAGGAAATATGTATCGAAACGAAGGAAATATTGATCGTAATGAGAAAATGAGCATTAAAATGAAGGAAATATGCATCAAAACGAAGGTAATGTTGATCGTAAGAAGAAAATGAGAATCAAAACGAAGGAAATATGCATCGAAACGAAGGAAATATTGATCTTAACGAGAAAACGAGCTTAAAAAGAAGGAAATCTGCATCGAAACGAATGAAATGTTGATCTTATCAAGAAAAGGAGCGTCAAAATAAAGTAAATATGCATCAAAACGAAGGAAATATTGATCGTAAAAAGAAAATGAGAATCAAAACTAAGGAAATATGCATAGAAACAAAGGAAATATAGATCGTAACGAGAAATCGAGCACAAAATGAAGGAAATCTACATCGAAATGAATGATATGTTGATCGTAACAAAAAAAGGAGCATCAAAATGGAGTAAATATGCATCAAAATCAAGGAAAGCTGATCGTAACGAGAAAATGAGCATCCAAATGAAGGAAATATGCATCGAAACGAAGGTATTGATTGTAACGAGAAAATGAGCATCAAGATTAAGGAAATATGCATCGAAACGAAGGAAATATTTATCGTACCGAAAAAATGAGAATTAAAATGAAGGAAATATGCATCGAAACGAATGTAATGTTGATCATAAAAAGAAAATGTGAATCAAAACGAAGGAATTATGCATCGTAACGAGAAAATAAGAATCAAAAAGAAGAAAATCTGCATCGAAAAGAAATGAAATGTTGATCATAAGAAGAAAAGGAGCGTCAAAATGAAGTAAATATCCATCGAAACGAAGGAAATGCTGATCGTATCGAGAAAAAGTGCATCAAAATGAAAGAAATATGCATCGAAGCGAAAGAAATATTGATCGTAACGAGAAAGTGAGCATCAAAATGAAGGAAATATGCATCGAAACGAAGGAAATGTAGATCGTAACAAGAAAAGAAGCATCAAAATGAAGTATATATGCATCGAAACGAAGGAAATGCTGATCGTAATGAGAAAATGAGCATCCAAATGAAGGAAATATGCATCGAAACAAAGTAAATATTGACCGTAACGAGAAAATGAGCATCAAAATGAAGGAAATACACATCGAAACGAAGGAAATGTTGATCGTAACGAGAAAATGAGCATTAAAATGAAGGAAATATGCATCGAAACGAAGGTAATGTTGATCGTAAAGAGAAAATGAGAATCAAAACGAATGAAATATGCATCAAAATGAAGGAAATGTTGATCGTAACGAGAAAACGAGCATCAAAAAGAAGGAAATTTGCATCGAAATGAATAAAATATTGATCGTAACAAGAAAAGGAGTATCAATATGAAGTAAATATGCATCAAAACGAAGTTAAGGTTGATCGTAAAAAGAAAATGTGAATCAAAACGAAGGAAATATGCATCGAAACAAAGGAAATATTGATCGTAACGAGAAAATAAGCATCAAAAAGAAGGAAATCTGCATTGAAACGAATGAAATGTTGATCGTAACAAGAAAAGGAGCGTCAAAATAAAGTAAATATGCATCGAAACGAAGGAAATGCTGATCGTAACGAGAAAAAGTGCATCAAAATGAAGAAAATATGCATCGAAATGAAGAAAATATTGATCGTAACGAGAAAATGAGCATCAAAATGAAAGATATATGCATCGATATATGCATCGAAATAGAGGAATGTATATCGTAACGAGAAAATGAGCATTAAAATGAAGGAAATATGCATCGAATCGAAGATAATGTTGATCGTAAAGAGAAAATGAGAATCGAAACGAAGGAAATATGCATCGAAATTAAGGAAATGTTGATCGTAACAAGAAAACGAGCATGAAAAAGAAGTAAATATGCATCGAAACGAAGGAAATGCTGATCAAAACAAGAAAATGAGCATCCAAATGAAGGAAATATGCATCGAAACGAAGGAAATGTTGATCGTAACGAGAAAATGAGCATCCAAATGAAGGAAATATGCATTGAAACGAAGGAAATATTGATCGTAACGAGATAATGAGCATCAAAATGAAGGAAATATGCATCGAAAAGAAAGAAATATTGATCGTAACTAGAAAATGAGCATCAAAATGAAAGAAATATGCATCGAAATGAAGAAAATGTAGATCGTAACGAGAAAATGAGCATTAAAATGAAGGAAATATGCATCGAAATGAAGGTAATGTTGATCGTAAAGAGAAAATGAGAATCAAAACGAAGGAAATATGCATTGAAATGAAGGAAATGTTGATCGTAACGAGAAAACGAGCATCAAAAAGAAGGAAATTTGCATCGAAATGAATGAAATGTTGATCGTAACTAGAAAATGAGCATCAAAATGAAGTAAATATGCATCAAAACGAAGTAAATGTTGATCGTAACGAGAAAATGAGCATCCAAATGAAGGAAATATGCATCGAAACGAAGGTATTGATTGTAACGAGAAAATGAGCATCAAGATGAAGGAAATATGCATCGAAACGAAGGAAATGTTTATCGTAACGAGAAAATGAGTATTAAAATGAATGAAATATGCATCGAAACGAATGTAATGTTGATCGTAAAAAGAAAATGAGAATTAAAACGAAGGAAATATGCATGGAAATATTGATCGTAACGAGAAAACAAGCATCAAAAAGAAGGAAATCTGCATCGAAACGAATGAAATATTGATCGTAACAAGAAAAGGAGCTTCAAAATGAAGTAAATATGCATCATAAAGAAGGAAATGTTGATCATAACGAGAAAATGAGCATAAAAATGAAGGAAATATGCATCGAAACGAAGATAATGTTGATCGTAAAAAGAAAATAAGAATCAAAACGAAGGAAATATGCATCGAAATGAAGTAAATATTAATCGTAACGAGAAAACGAGCATAAAAAAGAAAGAAATCTGCATCGAAACGAATGAAATGTTGACCGTAAAAAGAAAAGGAGCGTCAAAATGAAGTAAATATACATCGAAATGAAGGAAATGCTGATCGTAACGAGAAAAAGTGCATCAAAATGACGGAAATATGCATCGAAACAAAGGAAATATTGATCGTAACGAGAAAGTGATCATCAAAATGATGGAAATATGCAACGAAACAAAAAAAAATGTTGATCGTAACGAGAAAATGAGCATTAAATTGAAGGAAATATTCATCGAAATGAAGGAAATATTGATCGTAACGAGAAAAGAAGCATTAAAACGAAGGAAATATGCATAGAAACAAAGGAAATATAGATCGTAACAAGAAAACGAGCATCAAAAAGAAGGAAATCTTCATCAAAATGAATGAAATGTTGATCGTAACAAGAAAAGGAGCATCAAAATGAAATAAATATGCATCAAAACGAAGGAAATGCTTATCGTAATGAGAAAATGAGCTTCAAAATGAAGGAAATATGCATCGAATCGAAAGAAATATTGATCGTAACGAGAAAGTGAGCATCAAAATGAAGGAAATATGCATTGAAACGATGGAATGTTGATCATAACGAGAAAATAAGCATCAAAATGAAGAAAATATGCATCGAAACAAAGGTAATGTTGATCGTAAAGAGAAAATGAGAATCAAAACGAAAGAAATATGCATCGAAATGAAGGAAATATTGATCGTAACGAGAAAACGAGCATTAAAATGAAGGAAATATTCATCAAAACGAAGGAAATGCTGATCGTAACGAGAAAAGGTGAAAATGAGGGAAATATGCATCGAAACGAATAAAATATTGATCATAACGAGAAAATGAGCATCAAAATGAAGGAAATAAACATCGAAACGAAGGAAATGTTGATCGTAACGATAAAATGAGCATAAAATGTAGGAAATATGCATCGAAATGAAGGTAATGTTGAACGTAAAGAGAAAATGAGAATCAAGACGAAGGAAATATGCATCTAAATAAAGAAAATGTTGATCGTAACGAGAAAACGAGCATCAAAAGGAAAGAAATCTGCATCGAAACGAATGAAATGCTGATCGTAATGAGAAATTGTGTATCCAAATGAAGGAAATATACATCAAAACGAAGGAAATATTGATCGTAACGAGAAAATGAGAATCAAAATGAAGGAAATATACATCGAAACAAGGAAATATTGATCGTAACGAGAAATTGAGCATTAAAATGAAGGAAATATGCATCAAAACGAAGGTAATGTTGATCGTAAAGAGAAAATGAGAATCAAAATGAAGGAAATATGCATCGAAACGAAGGAAATATTGATCTTAACGAGAAAATGAGCATCAAAAAGAAAGAAATCTGCATCGAAACGAATGAAATGTGGATCGTATCAAGAAAAGGAGCGTTAAAATGAAGTAAATATGCATCAAAACGAAGGAAATGTTGATCGTAACGAGAAAACGAGCATCAAAAAGAAGTAAATTTGCATCGAATGAATGAAATGTTGATCGTAACAAGAAAAGGAGCATTAAAATGAAGTAAATATGCATTGAAACGAAGGAAATGCTGATCGAAACGAGAAAATGAGCATCCAAATGAAGGAAATATGCATCGAAATGAAAGAAGTATTGATCGTAACGAGAAAATGAGCATCAAAATGAAGGAAATATGCATCGAAACAAAGGAAATATTGATCGTAACGAGAAAATGAGCATCAAAATGAAAGAAATATGCATCGAAACGAAGGTAATGTTGATCGTAAAGAGAAAATGTGAATCAAAACGAAGGAAATATGCATCGAAATGAAGGAAATGTTGATCATAACGAAAAAATGAGCATCAAAAAGAAGAAAATTTGCATCGAAATGAATGAAATGTTGATCGTAACAAGAAAAGGAGCATCAAAATGAAGAAAATATGCATCGAAACGAAGGAAATGCTGATCGTAACGAAAAAATGAGCATCCAAATGAAGGAAATACGCATCGAAATGAAGGAAATATTAATCGTAACGAGAAAATGAGCATCAAAATAAAGGAAATATGCATCGAAAAAAAGGAAATATTGATCATAACGAGAAAATGAGCATCAAAAAGAAGGAAATCTGCGGCAAAACGAATGAAATGTTGATCGTAACAAGAAAAGGAGCATCAAAATGAAATAAATATGCATCGAAACGAAGGAAATACTGATCGTAACGAGAAAATGAGTATCCAAATGAAGGAAATATACATCGAAATGAAGGAAATATTAATCTTAACGAGAAAATGAGAATCAAAATGATTGAAATATGCATCGAAACGAAGGAAATATTGATGTTAACGAGAAAATGAGCATTAAAATGAAGGAAATATGCATCAAAACGAAGGTAATGTTGACCGTAAAGAGAAAATGAGAATCAAAATGAAGGAAATACGCATCGAAACGAAGGAAATATCGATCTTAACGAGAAAACGAGCATCAAAAAGAAGGAAATCTGCATCGAAACGAATGAAATGTTGATCGTATCAAGAAAAGGAGCGTCAAAATGAAGTAAATATGCATCAAAACGAAGGAAATATTGATCGTAAAAGGAAAATGAGAATCAAAACGAAGGAAATATGCATAGAAACAATGGAAATATAGGTCGTAACGAGAAAACGAGCATCAAAAAGAAGGAAATCTGCATCGAAATGAATGAAATGTTGATCGTAACAAGAAAAGGAGCGTCAAAATGAAAGAAATATGCATCGAAGTGAAAGAAATATTGATCGTAACGAGAAAGTGTGCATCAAAATGAAGGAAATATGCATCGAAACGAAGGAAATATTGATCGTAACAAGAAAAGAAGCATCAAAATGAAGTATATATGCATCGAAACGAAGGAAATGCTGATCGTAATGAGAAAATGAGCATCCAAATGAAGGAAATATGCATCGAATCGAAAGAAATATTAACCGTAACGAGAAAATGAGCATCAAAATGAAGGAAATACATATCGAAACGAAGGAAATGTTGATCAAAACAAGAAAATGAGCGTCCAAATGAAGGAAATATGCATCAAAACGAAAGAAATGCTGATCGTAACGAGAAAATGGGCATCCAAATGAAGGAAATATGCATCGAAACGAAGGAAATATTGATCGTAACGAGAAAACGAGCATCAAAATGAGGAAATATGCATCGAAACGAAAGAAATATTGATCGAAACGAGAAAATGAGCATCAAAATAAAGAAATATGCATCGAAATGAAGAAAATGTAGATCGTAACGAGAAAATGAGCATTAAAATGAAGGAAATATGCATAGAAACTAAGGTAATGTTGATCTTAAAGAGAAAATGAGAATCAAAACGAAAGAAATATGCATCGAAATGAAGGAAATTTGATCGTAACGAGAAAACGAGCACCAAAAAGAAAGAAATTTGCATCGAAATGAATGAAATGTTGATCGTAACAAGAAAAGGAGCATCAAAATGAAGTAAATATGCATCTAAACGAAGGAAATGTTGATCGTAACGAGAAAATGAGCATCCAAATGAAGGAAATATGCATCGAAATGAAGGAAATATTGATCGTAACAAGAAATGAGCATCAAAATGAAGGAAATATGCATTGAATCGAAGGAAATATTGATCGTAACGAAAAAATGAGCATCCAAAATGAAAGAAATATGCATCGAACGAAGGAAATGTTGATCGTAACGAGAAAATGAGCATTAAAATGAAGGAAATATGCATCGAAATGAAAGTAATGTTGATCGTAAAGAGAAAATGAGAATCAAAACGAAGGAAATATGCATCTAAATGAAGGAAAAGTTGATCGTAACGAGAAAACGAGCATCAAAAAGAAGGAAATCTGCATCAAAACGAATGAAATGTTGATCGTAACAAGAAAAGGAGTTTCAAAATGAAGAAAATATGCAACAAAACGAAGGAAATATAGATCGTAACGAG
This sequence comes from Pogostemon cablin, assembly GCA_023678885.1. NCBI lineage: Eukaryota > Viridiplantae > Streptophyta > Magnoliopsida > Lamiales > Lamiaceae > Pogostemon > Pogostemon cablin. The sequence continues at coordinate 52,644 of JAHCLQ010000824.1, forward strand.
AAAACGAGCATCAAAAAGAAGAAAATTTGCATCGAAATGAATGAAATGTTGATCGTAACAAGAAAAGGAGCATCAAAATAAAGTAAATATGCGTCAAAACGAGGTAAATGCTGATCGTAACGAGAAAATGAGCATCCAAATGAAGGAAATACACATCATAACGAAGGTATTGATTGTAACGAGAAAATGAGCATCAAGACGAAGGAAATATGCATCGAAATGTAGGAAATGTTTATCGTAACGAGAAAATGAGCATTAAAATGAATGAAATATGCATCGAAACGAATGTAATATTGATCGTAAAAAGAAAATGAGAATCAAAACGAAGGAAATATTGATCGTAACGAGAAAACAAGCATCAAAAAGAAGGAAATTTGCATCGAAACGAATGAAATGTTGATCGTAACAATAAAAGGAGCGTCAAAATGAAGTAAATACATATCGTAAAGAAGGAAATAATGATCGTATCGAGAAAAAGTTCATCAAAATGAAAGAAATATGCATCGAAACGAAGGAAATATTGATCGTAACGAGAAAGTGAGCATCAAAATAATGGAAATACGCATCGAAACGAAGGAAATGCTGAACTTAACGAGAAAATGAGCATTAAAATTAAGGAAATATTCATGAAAACGAAGGAAATTTTGATCGTAATGAGAAAGGAGCATCAAAATGAAGGAAATATGCATCGAAATAAAGGAAATATTGATCATAACGAGAAAATGAGCATCAAAAAGAAGGAAATCTGCATCAAAATGAAGTAAATATGCATCGAAACGATGGAAATGTTGATCGTAACGAAAAATGAGCATCCAAATGAAGGAAATATGCATCGAAACGAAGGAAATATTGACCGTAACGAGAAAATGAGCATCAAAATGAAGGAAATACGCATTGAAACGAATGAAATATTGATCGTAACGAGAAAATAAGCATTAAAATGAAGGAAATATACATCGAAACGAAGGTAATGTTGATCGTAAAGAGAAAATGAGAATCAAAACGAAGGAAATATGCATCGAAACGAAGGAAATATTGATTGTAATGAGAAAACGAGCATCAAAAAGAAGTAAATTTGCATCGAAATGAATGAAATGTTGATCGTAAGAAGAAAAGGAGCATCAAAATGAAGTAAATATGCATTGAAACGAAGGAAATGCTGATCGAAATGAGAAAATGAGCATCCAAATGAAGGAAATATGCATCGAAATGAAAGAAGTATTGATAGTAACGAGAAAATGAGCATCAAAATGAAGGAAATATGCATCGAAACAATAGAAATATTGATCGTAACGAGAAAATGAGCATCAAAATGAAAGAAATATGCATCGAAACGAAAGGTAATGTTGATCGTAAAAAGAAAATGAGAATCAAAACGAAGGAAATATTGATCGTAACGAGAAAACAATCATCAAAAAGAAGGAAATTTACATCGAAACGAATGAAATGTTGATCGTAACAATAAAAGGAGCGTCAAAATGAAGTAAATAAGCATCGTAACGAAGGAAATGCTGATCGTATCGAGAAAAAGTTCATCAAAATGAAAGAAATATACATCGAAACGAAGGAAATATTGATCGTAACGAGAAAGTGAGCATCAAAATAATGGAAATACGCATCGAAACGAAGGAAATGCTGAACTTAACGAGAAAATGAGCATTAAAATTAAGGAAATATTCATGAAAACGAAGGAAATTTTGATCGTAATGAGAAAGGAGCATCAAAATGAAGGTAATATGCATCGAAACAAATGAAATGTTGATCGTAACAAGAAAAGAAACATCAAAATGAAGTAAATATGCATCGAAACAATGGAAATGTTGATCGTAACCAAAAATGAGCATCCAAATGAAGGAAATATGCATCGACACGAAGGAAATATTCACCGTAACGAGAAAATGAGCATTAAAATGAAGGAAATACGCATCGAAACGAATGAAATATTGATCGTAACAAGAAAATGAGCATCAACATGAAGGAAATATACATCGAAACGAAGGTAATGTTGATCGTAACGAGAAAATGAGAATCAAAACGAAGGAAATATGCATCGAAACGAAGTAAATATTGATCGTAATGAGAAAACGAGCATAAAAAAGAAGTAAATTTGCATCGAAATGAATGAAATGTTGATCATAACAAGAAAAGGAGCATCAAAATGAAGTAAATATGCATTGAAACGAAGGAAATGCTGATCGAAACGAAAAAATGAGCATCCAAATGAAGGAAATATGCATCGAAATGAAAGAAGTATTGATCGTAACGAGAAAATGAGCATCAAAATAAAGGAAATATACATCGAAACAAAGGAAATATTGATCGTAACGAGAAAATGAGCATCAAAATGAAAGAAATATGCATCGAAACGAAGGTAATGTTGATCGTAAAGAGAAAATATGAATCAAAACGAAGGAAATATGCATCGAAATGAAGGAAATGTTGATCTTAACGAAAAAATGAGCATCAAAAAGAAGAAAATTTGCATCGAAATGAATGAAATGTTGATCGTAACAAGAAAAGGAGCAACAAAATGAAGAAAATATGCATCGAAACGAAGGAAATGCTGATCGTAACGAAAAATGAGCATCCAAATGAAGGAAATATGCATCGAAATGAAGGAAATATTAATCGTAACGAGAAAATGAGCATCAAAATAAAGGAAATATGCATCAAAACGAAGGAAATATTGATCATAACGAGAAAATGAGCATCAAAAAGAAGGAAATCTGCAGCAAAACGAATGAAATATTGATCGTAACAATAAAAGGAGCATCAAAATGAAATAAATATGCATCGAAACGAAGGAAATACTGATCGTAACGAGAAAATGAGTATCCAAATGAAGGAAATATGCATCGAAATGAAGGAAATATTGATCGTAACGAGAAAATGAGAATAAAAAAGATGGAAATATGCATCGAAATGAAGGAAATATTGATGATAACGAGAAAATGAGCATTAAAATGAAGGAAATATGCATCAAAACGAAGGTAATGTTGATCGTAAAGAGAAAATGAGTATCAAAATGAAGGAAATATGCATCGAAACGAAGGAAATATTGATCTTAACGAGAAAACGAGCATCAAAAAGATGGAAATCTGCATCGAAACGAATGAAATGTTGTACGTATCATGAAAAGGAGCATCAAAATGAAGTAAATATGCATCAAAACGAAGGAAATATTGATCGTAAGAGGAAAATGAGAATCAAAACGAAGGAAATATGCATAGAAACAATGGAAATATTGGTCGTAACGGGAAAACGAGCATCAAAAAGAAGGAAATCTGCATCGAAATGAATGAAATGTTGATCGTAACAAGAAAAGGAGCATCAAAATGGAGTAAATATGCATCAAAACGAAGGAAATGCTGATCGTAACGAGAAAATGAGCATCCAAATAAAGGAAATATGCATCAAAACGAAGGTATTGATTGTAACGAGAAAATGAGCATCAAGATGAAGGAAATATGCATCGAAACGAAGAAAATATTTATCGTACCGAGAAAATGAGCAATAAAATGAAGGAAATATGCATCGAAACGAATGTAATGTTGATCATAAAAAGAAAATGTGAATCAAAACGAAGGAAATATGCATCGAAATGAAGGAAATATTGATTGTAACAAGAAAATAAGAATCAAAAAGAAGGAAATCTGCATCGAAACGAATGAAATGTTGATCGTAACAAGAAAAGGAGCGTCAAAATGAAGTAAATATGCATCGAAATGAAGGAAATGCTGATAGTATCGAGAAAAAGTGCATCAAAATGAAAGAAATATGCATTGAAGGAAAAGAAATATAGATCGTAACGAGAAAGTGAGCATCAAAATGAAGGAAATATGCATCGAAACGTAGGAAATGTTGATCGTAACAAGAAAATAAGCATCAAAATGAAGTATATATGCATCGAAACAAAGGAAATGCTGATCGTAATGAGAAAATGAGCATCCAAATGAAGGAAATATGCATCGAAACGAAGGAAATATTGACCGTAACAAGAAAATGAGCATCAAAATGAAGGAAATACACATCGAAACGAAGGTATTGATTGTAACGAGAAAATGAGCATCAAGATGAAGGAAATATGCTTCGAAATGTAGGAAATGTTTATCGTAACGAGAAAATGAGCATTAAAATGAATGAAATATGCATCGAAACGAATGTAATATTGATCGTAAAAAGAAAATGAGAATCAAAACGAAGCAAATATTGATCGTAACGAGAAAACAAGCATCAAAAAGAAGGAAATTTGCATCGAAACTAATGAAATGTTGATCTTAACAATAAAAGGAGCGTCAAAATGAAGTAAATATGCATCGTAACGAAGGAAATACTGATCGTATCGAGAAAAAGTTCATCAAAATGAAAGAAATATGCATCGAAACGAAGGAAATATTGATCGTAACGAGAAAGTGAGCATCAAAATAAAGGAAATACGCATCGAAACGAAGGAAATGCTGAACTTAACTAGAAAATGAGCATTAAAATTAAGGAAATATTCATGAAAACGAAGGAAATTTTGATCGTAATGAGAAAGGAGCATCAAAATGAAGGAAATATGCATCGAAATAAAGGAAATATTGATCATAACGAGAAAATGAGCATAAAAAAGAAGGAAATCTGCATCAAAATGAAGTAAATATGCATCGAAACAATGGAAATGTTGATCGTAACGAAAATGAGCATCCAAATGAAGGAAATATGCATCGAAACGAAGGAAATATTGACCGTAACGAAAAAAATGAGCATCAAAATGAAGGAAATACGCATCGAAACGAATGAAATATTGATCGTAACGAGAAAATGAGCATTAAAATGAAGGAAATATACATCGAAACGAAGGTAATGTTGATCGTAAAGAGAAAATGAGAATCAAAACGAAGGAAATATGCATCGAAACGAAGTAAATATTGATCGTAATGAGAAAACGAGCATAAAAAAGAAGTAAATTTGCATCGAAATGAATGAAATGTTGATCGTAATAAGAAAAGGAGCATCAAAATGAAGTAAATATGCATTGAAACGAAGGAAATGCTGATCAAAACGAGAAAATGAGCATCCAAATGAAGGAAATATGCATCGAAATGAAAGAAGTATTGATCGTAACGAGAAAATGAGCATCAAAATGAAGGAAATATCCATCGAAACAAAGGAAATATTGATCGTAACTAGAAAATGAGCATCAAAATGAAAGAAATATGCATCGAAACGAAAGGTAATTTTGATCGTAAAAAGAAAATGAGAATCAAAACGAAGGAAATATTGATCGTAACGAGAAAACAAGCATCAAAAAGAAGGAAATTTACATCGAAACGAATGAAATGTTGATCGTAACAATAAAAGGAGCGTCAAAATGAAGTAAATATGCATCGTAACGAAGGAAATGCAGATCGTATCGAGAAAAAGTTCATCAAAATGAAAGAAATATGCATCGAAACGAAGGAAATATTGATCGTAACGAGAAAGTGAGCATCAAAATAATGAAAATACGCATCGAAACGAAGGAAATGCTGAACTTAACGAGAAAATGAGCATTAAAATTAAGGAAATATACATGAAAACGAAGGAAATTTTGATCGTAATGAGAAAGGAGCATCAAAATGAAGGTAATATGCATCGAAATAATGGAAATATTGATCATAACGAGAAAATGAGCATCAAAAAGAAGGAAATCTGCATCGAAACAAATGAAATGTTGATCGTAACAAGAAAAGAAGCATCAAAATGAAGTAAATATGCATCGAAACTATGGAAATGTTGATCGTAACCAAAAATGAGCATCCAAATGAAGGAAATATGCATCGAAACGAAGGAAATATTCACCGTAACGAGAAAATGAGCATTAAAATGAAGGAAATACGCATCGAAACGAATGAAATATTGATCGTAACGAGAAAATGAGCATTAAAATGAAGGAAATATACATCGAAACGAAGGTAATGTTGATCGTAAAGAGAAAATGAGAATCAAAACGAAGGAAATATGCATCGAAATGAAGGAAATGTTGATCGTAATGAGAAAATGAGCATAAAAAAGAAGTAAATTTGCATCGAAATGAATGAAATGTTGATCGTAACAAGAAAAGGAGCATCAAAATGAAGTAAATATGCATTGAAACGAAGGAAATACTGATCGAAACGAGAAAATGAGCATCCAAATGAAGGAAATATGCATCGAAATGAAAGAAGTATTGATCGTAACGAGAAAATGAGCATCAAAATAAAGGAAATATGCATCGAAGCAAAGGAAATATTGATCGTAACGAGAAAATGAGCATCAAAATGAAAGAAATATGCATCGAAACGAAGGTAATGTTAATCGTAAAGAGAAAATGTGAATCAAAAAGAAGGAAATATGCATCGAAATGAAGGAAATGTTGATCGTAAAAAAAATGAGCATCAAAAAAAAGAAAATTTGCATCGAAATGAATGAAATGTTGATCGTAACAAGAAAAGGAGCATCAAAATGAAGAAAATATGCATCGAAACGAAGGAAATGCTGATCGTAACGAAAAATGAGCATCCAAATGAAGGAAATATGCATCGAAATGATGGAAATATTAATCGTAACGAGAAAATGAGCATCAAAATAAAGGAAATATGCATCGAAACGAAGGAAATATTGATCATAACGATAAAATGAGCATAAAAAGAAGGAAATCTGCAGCAAAACGAATGAAATGTTGATCGTAACAATAAAAGGAGCATCAAAATGAAATAAATTTGCATCGAAACGAAGGAAATACTGATCGTAACGAGAAAATGAGTATCCAAATGAAGGAAATATGCATCGAAATGAAGGAAATATTGATCGTAACGAGAAAATGAGAATCAAAATGATGGAAATATACATCGAAACGAAGGAAATATTGATGATAACGAGAAATGAGCATTAAAATGAATAAAATATGCATCAAAACGAAGGTAATGTTGATCGTAAAGAGATAATGAGTATCAAAATAAAGGAAATATGCATCGAAACGAAGGAAATATTGATCTTAATGAGAAAACGAGCATCAAAAAGAAGGAAATCTGCATCGAAACGAATGAAATGTTGTTCGTATCAAGAAAAGGAGCTTCAAAATGAAGTAAATATGCATCAAAACGAAGGAAATATTGATCGTAAAAGGAAAATGAGAATCAAAACGAGGGAAATATGCATAGAAACAATGGAAATATAGGTCGTAACGAGAAAACGAGCATCAAAAAGAAGGAAATCTGCATCGAAATGAATGAAATGTTGATCGTAACAAGAAAAGGAGCATCAAAATGGAGTAAATATGCATCAAAACGAAGGAAATGCTGATCGTAACGAGAAAATGAGCATCCAAATAAAGGAAATATGCATCAAAACGAAGGTATTGATTGTAACGAGAAAATGAGCATCAAGATGAATGAAATATGCTTCGAAACGAAGAAAATATTTATCGTACCGAGAAAATGAGCAATAAAATGAAGGAAATATGCATCGAAACGAATGTAATGTTGATCATAAAAAGAAAATGTGAATCAAAACGAAGGAAATATGCATTGAAACGAAGGAAATATTGATTGTAACGAGAAAATAAGAATAAAAAAGAAGGAAATCTGCATCGAAACGAATGAAATGTTGATCGTAACAAGAAAAGGAGCGTCAAAATGAAGTAAATATGCATCGAAATGAAGGAAATGCTGATAGTATCGAGAAAAAGTGCATCAAAATGAAAGAAATATGCATCGAAGGGAAAGAAATATTGATCGTAACGAGAAAGTGAGCATCAAAATGAAGGAAATATGCATCGAAACGTAGGAAATGTTGATCGTAACAAGAAAAGAAGCATCAAAATGAAGTATATATGCATCGAAACAAAGGAAATGCTGATCGTAATGAGAAAATGAGCATCCAAATGAAGGAAATATGCATCGAAACGAAGGAAATATTGACCGTAACAAGAAAATAAGCATCAAAATGAAGGAAATACACATCGAAACGAAGGAAATGTTGATCGTAATGAGAAAATGAGCATTAAAATGAAGGAAATATGCATCGAAACGAAGGTAATGTTGATCGTAAAGAGAAAATGAGAATCAAAACGAAGGAAATATGCATCAAAATGAAGAAAATATTGATCGTAACGAGAAAACGAGCATCAAAAAGAAGGAAATTTGCATCGAAATGAATGAAATATTGATCGTAATATGAAAAGGAGTATCAAAATGAAGTAAATATGCATCGAAACGAAGCTAATGTTGATCGTAAAAAGAAAATGAGAATCAAAATTAAGGAAATATGCATCGAAACGAAGTAAATATTGATCGTAACGAGAAAATAAGCATGAAAAAGAAGGAAATCTGCATAATATTGATCGTAACGAGAAAATAAGCATGAAAATGAAGGAAATCTGCATTGAAACGAATGAAATATTGATCGTAACAAGAAAAGGAGCGTCAAAATGAAGTAAATATCCATCGAAACGAAGGAAATGCTGATCGTAATGAGAAAAAGTGCATCTGTCACGCCCCGACCCCAGACAGAACGTGACTACCGCCACGTTAACCATAAATTTCGCAGAATGGGTGCACTCTACTCCACAAAGTTTATAGAAAACGTAAGGCTTGCTATCAAGTACCTGTAGAAATGAACAACTGATAACAACGGGTACAACCCGAGGACATCATCTCATAAAGTTTCAACAAGGATTTACAAAGGTACAAAAATACAACGGTGTAACTTAGTTTAAAGAAAATATACGTGAACGATATAACATCACGAAGGTACAAAAAGAACATCAAGGGGGTCACCAAATATAAACTATACAATCTCGCCAATAAATCCGTCAATTTACATAAAAGAGAAAGTACCCAAAACACGGATTGGATGACGAGCAAACGATAGGAAAACCTCCAACCAAAACGATATCAACAGCCTGAAAAGGAAAGAATGATGGGGGGTGAGCAAAACCACTAGCTCAGTGAGGTGATAAGCCGGTCACCCCGACCATTATACGAAGCATGTATTCCCACTCGCGGTTCATAACATAAAATCCAACATTTCGTCCCACAATAACTATTCTCACTCAGTGTACATATTAATGAAAATAAAAACCTTAGTGCACATTTACAAATAACACAATTAGTTCAAACAACATGTTATCACATAAAAGACGCGTGGGTAGTCAATATCCTCCTCGAACTGAGCTCTCCGTCGAGAGACAATCCAAGCCCGTCACCGTTACACTAGAAAAAATGCACATTAATATTCTTTCTCAACACGCCAAGTGCTAAAGTTCACAATTCAATATCGACGTGAATACTTGAAATGATCAAACATATAAACATATATGACATGCATGTCCCACACCGGTGACGTTGACTGAGCCTATAATAGACTAATCCATCTAACGATCACCCTCAAGAGTATCAGTATTTGACAAATGGACAGGTGCCCCGTTAGATCTAACTCACCCAGGTTTGCCAATCCAGGCCAACTTGGTTGTCACTCTAACTCACCCGAATCGCGACAATTCGGGCTACTTAACCAATGTCGCTCCAACTCACCCGAACCGTGACCAATTCGGGCTACTTAACCTTGGTACCAGGCATACATATGCATATGCATCATAAGATGAATAACGACTCAAGTTAGAGTCTTAATAGCACACAAGAATAACCAGAAATCAATTCTCAAATAATTCACAATAAATGTTATCAGATACCGAGCCGGCAAGGCTCTTCAACATAAGTTAAAATCAATAATACTCATAAAATGGCTAACACGACTCTAACCAGAGCAATCGAGCCAATCAGGCTCTTTACCACATAACACAATACCAAATAATTTTCTTATCAATTAACTAAAAATAAAATAAATGCACATTTATCGAGGGTCCACACTTCCCACAAGAGAAGGCGTTCCCGAATTATCAACTCACAAGGAAGTGATTAACTCTCTCCGGAATCTGAAGTCATTCCCTTGCCCTTCGTCGATGGTTCTTTACCTAGAAAGGAGATGAGCAATTAAAGACAAATTAAATATAACTAACTATTAGCGTTAACATCCCTTTCATTGCTAAAAACAAATCCTAATCGAGTTCGAACGAGTCGATATTAAATAAAAATGGCATGTAACTCCTTAACATCAGTTCCCAATCCCACATAACCCGTTTCAATACATTAACTAAACGAAACGATAAAAAAATAAGTTTGAATTCGACATAAAAATTCTGAAATTTTCCAGCTAGCGGCAGTTTACGAGAAAAATCATAACTAATTGTAGAATAATCGGATTGAGGCGTTTCAAGTGGCTACAGAAAGCTAACGAGTTCAGCTACGTAAGAAATTAAGTTTGCAAACTTTTGATGGCAATAGCTATGTCAAAATCAGTTCGAACAGTCTGCGAATTACCCACATACCAAAAAGAAAAACCCCACAAAATTACAAAACCATGGAAGAAGGAAGCTTAATTCACACACCACTTACCTCAAAACAACTTAGAAACCACCTAGGATGAGGGTTGTAAGGGAGAATTTGATCAACAAGGGTTTCTCCTCTTCACTCTCTTCTTTCCCCTCTTTTGTTTTTCTTCTCCCGTTCTTCTCTCTTTTTTTTTTTAACTTTAGCCTTAATAATTATATATATCAGGCCATTTAAGTGGGCTGAAACATTGGGCCTCAAAATAAATAAATAAATAAGTTTGGGCTTTCTAAAAAAAATCTAGTTGGGCTAAGATAAGGCTGGCCTTTTGGGCCATATAAATAAATAAATAGGTTTTGGGCTTTCTAAAATAAATCTAGTTGGGCTAAGTTAGGGCTGGCCTTTTGGGCCATAAAAATAAATAAATAGGTTTTGGGCTTTCTAAAATAAATCTAGTCGAGCATAGATATTATAGCATCAAAATTCAGGAAATATTCATCGAAACGAAGGAAATATTGATCGTAACGAGAAAATGAGCATCAAAATGAAAGAAATATGCATCGAAACGAGGGAAATGTAGATTGTAACAAGAAAATGAGCATTAAAATGAAGGAAATATGCATCGAAACGAAGATAATGTTGATCGTAAAGAGAAAATGAGAATCAAAACGAAGGAAATATGCATCGAAATGAAGGAAATATTGATCGAAACGAGAAAATGAGCGTCCAAATGAAGGAAATATGCATCGAAACGAAGGAAATACTGATCGTAACGAGAAAATGAGCATCCAAATGAAGAAAATATGCATCGAAACGAAGGAAATATTGATCGTAACGAGAAAATGAGCATCAAAATGAAGGAAATATGCATCAAAACGAAAGAAATATTGATCGAAATGAGAAAATGAGCATCAAAATAAAGAAATATGCATCGAAATGAAGAAAATGTAGATCGTAACGAGAAAATGAGCATTAAAATAAAGGAAATATGCATCGAAACGAAGGTAATGTTGATCTTAAAGAGAAAATGAGAATCAAAACGAAGGAAATATGCATCGAAATGAAGGAAATGTTGATCGTAACGAGAAAACGAGCATCAAAAAGAAGGAAATTTGCATCGAAATGAATGAAATGTTGATCATAACAAGAAAAGGAGCATCAAAATAAAGTAAATATGCATCAAAACGAAGGAAATGCTGATCACAACGAGAAAATGAGCACCCAAATGAAGGAAATATGCATCGAAACAAAGGAAATATTGATCATAACGAGAAATGAGCATCAAAATGAAGGAAAATGCATTGAAATGAAGGAAATATTGATCGTAACGGGAAAATGAGCATTAAAATGAAGGAAATATGCATCGAAACGAAAGTAATGTTGATCGTAAAGAGAAAATGAGAATCAAAATGAAGGAAATATGCATCTAAATGAAGGAAATGTTGATCGTAACGAGAAAACGAGCATAAAAAAGAAGGAAATCTGCATCGAAACGAATGAAATGTTGATCGTAACAAGAGAAGGAGTGTCAAAATGAAATAAATATGCATCAAAACGAAGGAAATATTGATCGTAAAGAGAAAATGAGAATCAAAACGAAGGAAATATGCGTAGAAACAAAGGAAATATAGATCGTAACGAGAAAACGAGCATCAAAAAGAATGAAATTTGCATCGAAATGAATGAAATGTTGATCGTAAGAAGAAAAGGAGCATCAAAATGAAGTAAATATGCATTGAAACGAAGGAAATGCTGATCGAAACGAGAAAATGAGCATCCAAATGAAGGAAATATGCATCGAAATGAAAGAAGTATTGATAGTAACGAGAAAATGAGCATCAAAATGAAGGAAATATGCATCGAAACAATAGAAATATTGATCGTAACGAGAAAATGAGCATCAAAATGAAAGAAATATGCATCGAAACGAAAGGTAATGTTGATCGTAAAAAGAAAATGAGAATCAAAACGAAGGAAATATTGATCGTAACGAGAAAACAATCATCAAAAAGAAGGAAATTTACATCGAAACGAATGAAATGTTGATCGTAACAATAAAAGGAGCGTCAAAATGAAGTAAATAAGCATCGTAACGAAGGAAATGCTGATCGTATCGAGAAAAAGTTCATCAAAATGAAAGAAATATACATCGAAACGAAGGAAATATTGATCGTAACGAGAAAGTGAGCATCAAAATAATGGAAATACGCATCGAAACGAAGGAAATGCTGAACTTAACGAGAAAATGAGCATTAAAATTAAGGAAATATTCATGAAAACGAAGGAAATTTTGATCGTAATGAGAAAGGAGCATCAAAATGAAGGTAATATGCATCGAAACAAATGAAATGTTGATCGTAACAAGAAAAGAAACATCAAAATGAAGTAAATATGCATCGAAACGATGGAAATGTTGATCGTAACCAAAAATGAGCATCCAAATGAAGGAAATATGCATCGACACGAAGGAAATATTCACCGTAACGAGAAAATGAGCATTAAAATGAAGGAAATACGCATCGAAACGAATGAAATATTGATCGTAACAAGAAAATGAGCATCAACATGAAGGAAATACGCTTCGAAACGAATGAAATATTGATCGTAACGAGAAAATGAGCATTAAAATGAAGGAAATATACATCGAAACGAAGGTAATGTTGATCGTAAAGAGAAAATGAGAATCAAAACGAAGGAAATATGCATCGAAACGAAGTAAATATTGATCGTAATGAGAAAACGAGCATAAAAAAGAAGTAAATTTGCATCGAAATGAATGAAATGTTGATCATAACAAGAAAAGGAGCATCAAAATGAAGTAAATATGCATTGAAACGAAGGAAATGCTGATCGAAACGAAAAAATGAGCATCCAAATGAAGGAAATATGCATCGAAATGAAAGAAGTATTGATCGTAACGAGAAAATGAGCATCAAAATAAAGGAAATATACATCGAAACAAAGGAAATATTGATCGTAACGAGAAAATGAGCATCAAAATGAAAGAAATATGCATCGAAACGAAGGTAATGTTGATCGTAAAGAGAAAATATGAATCAAAACGAAGGAAATATGCATCGAAATGAAGGAAATGTTGATCTTAACGAAAAAATGAGCATCAAAAAGAAGAAAATTTGCATCGAAATGAATGAAATGTTGATCGTAACAAGAAAAGGAGCAACAAAATGAAGAAAATATGCATCGAAACGAAGGAAATGCTGATCGTAACGAAAAATGAGCATCCAAATGAAGGAAATATGCATCGAAATGAAGGAAATATTAATCGTAACGAGAAAATGAGCATCAAAATAAAGGAAATATGCATCAAAACGAAGGAAATATTGATCATAACGAGAAAATGAGCATCAAAAAGAAGGAAATCTGCAGCAAAACGAATGAAATATTGATCGTAACAATAAAAGGAGCATCAAAATGAAATAAATATGCATCGAAACGAAGGAAATACTGATCGTAACGAGAAAATGAGTATCCAAATGAAGGAAATATGCATCGAAATGAAGGAAATATTGATCGTAACGAGAAAATGAGAATAAAAAAGATGGAAATATGCATCGAAATGAAGGAAATATTGATGATAACGAGAAAATGAGCATTAAAATGAAGGAAATATGCATCAAAACGAAGGTAATGTTGATCGTAAAGAGAAAATGAGTATCAAAATGAAGGAAATATGCATCGAAACGAAGGAAATATTGATCTTAACGAGAAAACGAGCATCAAAAAGATGGAAATCTGCATCGAAACGAATGAAATGTTGTACGTATCATGAAAAGGAGCATCAAAATGAAGTAAATATGCATCAAAACGAAGGAAATATTGATCGTAAGAGGAAAATGAGAATCAAAACGAAGGAAATATGCATAGAAACAATGGAAATATTGGTCGTAACGGGAAAACGAGCATCAAAAAGAAGGAAATCTGCATCGAAATGAATGAAATGTTGATCGTAACAAGAAAAGGAGCATCAAAATGGAGTAAATATGCATCAAAACGAAGGAAATGCTGATCGTAACGAGAAAATGAGCATCCAAATAAAGGAAATATGCATCAAAACGAAGGTATTGATTGTAACGAGAAAATGAGCATCAAGATGAAGGAAATATGCATCGAAACGAAGAAAATATTTATCGTACCGAGAAAATGAGCAATAAAATGAAGGAAATATGCATCGAAACGAATGTAATGTTGATCATAAAAAGAAAATGTGAATCAAAACGAAGGAAATATGCATCGAAATGAAGGAAATATTGATTGTAACAAGAAAATAAGAATCAAAAAGAAGGAAATCTGCATCGAAACGAATGAAATGTTGATCGTAACAAGAAAAGGAGCGTCAAAATGAAGTAAATATGCATCGAAATGAAGGAAATGCTGATAGTATCGAGAAAAAGTGCATCAAAATGAAAGAAATATGCATTGAAGGAAAAGAAATATAGATCGTAACGAGAAAGTGAGCATCAAAATGAAGGAAATATGCATCGAAACGTAGGAAATGTTGATCGTAACAAGAAAATAAGCATCAAAATGAAGTATATATGCATCGAAACAAAGGAAATGCTGATCGTAATGAGAAAATGAGCATCCAAATGAAGGAAATATGCATCGAAACGAAGGAAATATTGACCGTAACAAGAAAATGAGCATCAAAATGAAGGAAATACACATCGAAACGAAGGTATTGATTGTAACGAGAAAATGAGCATCAAGATGAAGGAAATATGCTTCGAAATGTAGGAAATGTTTATCGTAACGAGAAAATGAGCATTAAAATGAATGAAATATGCATCGAAACGAATGTAATATTGATCGTAAAAAGAAAATGAGAATCAAAACGAAGGAAATATTGATCGTAACGAGAAAACAAGCATCAAAAAGAAGGAAATTTGCATCGAAACTAATGAAATGTTGATCTTAACAATAAAAGGAGCGTCAAAATGAAGTAAATATGCATCGTAACGAAGGAAATACTGATCGTATCGAGAAAAAGTTCATCAAAATGAAAGAAATATGCATCGAAACGAAGGAAATATTGATCGTAACGAGAAAGTGAGCATCAAAATAAAGGAAATACGCATCGAAACGAAGGAAATGCTGAACTTAACTAGAAAATGAGCATTAAAATTAAGGAAATATTCATGAAAACGAAGGAAATTTTGATCGTAATGAGAAAGGAGCATCAAAATGAAGGAAATATGCATCGAAATAAAGGAAATATTGATCATAACGAGAAAATGAGCATAAAAAAGAAGGAAATCTGCATCAAAATGAAGTAAATATGCATCGAAACAATGGAAATGTTGATCGTAACGAAAATGAGCATCCAAATGAAGGAAATATGCATCGAAACGAAGGAAATATTGACCGTAACGAAAAAAATGAGCATCAAAATGAAGGAAATACGCATCGAAACGAATGAAATATTGATCGTAACGAGAAAATGAGCATTAAAATGAAGGAAATATACATCGAAACGAAGGTAATGTTGATCGTAAAGAGAAAATGAGAATCAAAACGAAGGAAATATGCATCGAAACGAAGTAAATATTGATCGTAATGAGAAAACGAGCATAAAAAAGAAGTAAATTTGCATCGAAATGAATGAAATGTTGATCGTAACAAGAAAAGGAGCATCAAAATGAAGTAAATATGCATTGAAACGAAGGAAATGCTGATCAAAACGAGAAAATGAGCATCCAAATGAAGGAAATATGCATCGAAATGAAAGAAGTATTGATCGTAACGAGAAAATGAGCATCAAAATGAAGGAAATATCCATCGAAACAAAGGAAATATTGATCGTAACTAGAAAATGAGCATCAAAATGAAAGAAATATGCATCGAAACGAAAGGTAATTTTGATCGTAAAAAGAAAATGAGAATCAAAACGAAGGAAATATTGATCGTAACGAGAAAACAAGCATCAAAAAGAAGGAAATTTACATCGAAACGAATGAAATGTTGATCGTAACAATAAAAGGAGCGTCAAAATGAAGTAAATATGCATCGTAACGAAGGAAATGCAGATCGTATCGAGAAAAAGTTCATCAAAATGAAAGAAATATGCATCGAAACGAAGGAAATATTGATCGTAACGAGAAAGTGAGCATCAAAATAATGAAAATACGCATCGAAACGAAGGAAATGCTGAACTTAACGAGAAAATGAGCATTAAAATTAAGGAAATATACATGAAAACGAAGGAAATTTTGATCGTAATGAGAAAGGAGCATCAAAATGAAGGTAATATGCATCGAAATAATGGAAATATTGATCATAACGAGAAAATGAGCATCAAAAAGAAGGAAATCTGCATCGAAACAAATGAAATGTTGATCGTAACAAGAAAAGAAGCATCAAAATGAAGTAAATATGCATCGAAACTATGGAAATGTTGATCGTAACCAAAAATGAGCATCCAAATGAAGGAAATATGCATCGAAACGAAGGAAATATTCACCGTAACGAGAAAATGAGCATTAAAATGAAGGAAATACGCATCGAAACGAATGAAATATTGATCGTAACGAGAAAATGAGCATTAAAATGAAGGAAATATACATCGAAACGAAGGTAATGTTGATCGTAAAGAGAAAATGAGAATCAAAACGAAGGAAATATGCATCGAAATGAAGGAAATGTTGATCGTAATGAGAAAATGAGCATAAAAAAGAAGTAAATTTGCATCGAAATGAATGAAATGTTGATCGTAACAAGAAAAGGAGCATCAAAATGAAGTAAATATGCATTGAAACGAAGGAAATACTGATCGAAACGAGAAAATGAGCATCCAAATGAAGGAAATATGCATCGAAATGAAAGAAGTATTGATCGTAACGAGAAAATGAGCATCAAAATAAAGGAAATATGCATCGAAGCAAAGGAAATATTGATCGTAACGAGAAAATGAGCATCAAAATGAAAGAAATATGCATCGAAACGAAGGTAATGTTAATCGTAAAGAGAAAATGTGAATCAAAAAGAAGGAAATATGCATCGAAATGAAGGAAATGTTGATCGTAAAAAAAATGAGCATCAAAAAAAAGAAAATTTGCATCGAAATGAATGAAATGTTGATCGTAACAAGAAAAGGAGCATCAAAATGAAGAAAATATGCATCGAAACGAAGGAAATGCTGATCGTAACGAAAAATGAGCATCCAAATGAAGGAAATATGCATCGAAATGATGGAAATATTAATCGTAACGAGAAAATGAGCATCAAAATAAAGGAAATATGCATCGAAACGAAGGAAATATTGATCATAACGATAAAATGAGCATAAAAAGAAGGAAATCTGCAGCAAAACGAATGAAATGTTGATCGTAACAATAAAAGGAGCATCAAAATGAAATAAATTTGCATCGAAACGAAGGAAATACTGATCGTAACGAGAAAATGAGTATCCAAATGAAGGAAATATGCATCGAAATGAAGGAAATATTGATCGTAACGAGAAAATGAGAATCAAAATGATGGAAATATACATCGAAACGAAGGAAATATTGATGATAACGAGAAATGAGCATTAAAATGAATAAAATATGCATCAAAACGAAGGTAATGTTGATCGTAAAGAGATAATGAGTATCAAAATAAAGGAAATATGCATCGAAACGAAGGAAATATTGATCTTAACGAGAAAACGAGCATCAAAAAGAAGGAAATCTGCATCGAAACGAATGAAATGTTGTTCGTATCAAGAAAAGGAGCATCAAAATGAAGTAAATATGCATCAAAACGAAGGAAATATTGATCGTAAAAGGAAAATGAGAATCAAAACGAGGGAAATATGCATAGAAACAATGGAAATATAGGTCGTAACGAGAAAACGAGCATCAAAAAGAAGGAAATCTGCATCGAAATGAATGAAATGTTGATCGTAACAAGAAAAGGAGCATCAAAATGGAGTAAATATGCATCAAAACGAAGGAAATGCTGATCGTAACGAGAAAATGAGCATCCAAATAAAGGAAATATGCATCAAAACGAAGGTATTGATTGTAACGAGAAAATGAGCATCAAGATGAATGAAATATGCTTCGAAACGAAGAAAATATTTATCGTACCGAGAAAATGAGCAATAAAATGAAGGAAATATGCATCGAAACGAATGTAATGTTGATCATAAAAAGAAAATGTGAATCAAAACGAAGGAAATATGCATTGAAACGAAGGAAATATTGATTGTAACGAGAAAATAAGAATCAAAAAGAAGGAAATCTGCATCGAAACGAATGAAATGTTGATCGTAACAAGAAAAGGAGCGTCAAAATGAAGTAAATATGCATCGAAATGAAGGAAATGCTGATAGTATCGAGAAAAAGTGCATCAAAATGAAAGAAATATGCATCGAAGGGAAAGAAATATTGATCGTAACGAGAAAGTGAGCATCAAAATGAAGGAAATATGCATCGAAACGTAGGAAATGTTGATCGTAACAAGAAAAGAAGCATCAAAATGAAGTATATATGCATCGAAACAAAGGAAATGCTGATCGTAATGAGAAAATGAGCATCCAAATGAAGGAAATATGCATCGAAACGAAGGAAATATTGACCGTAACAAGAAAATAAGCATCAAAATGAAGGAAATACACATCGAAACGAAGGAAATGTTGATCGTAATGAGAAAATGAGCATTAAAATGAAGGAAATATGCATCGAAACGAAGGTAATGTTGATCGTAAAGAGAAAATGAGAATCAAAACGAAGGAAATATGCATCAAAATGAAGAAAATGTTGATCGTAACGAGAAAACGAGCATCAAAAAGAAGGAAATTTGCATCGAAATGAATGAAATATTGTTCGTAATATGAAAAGGAGTATCAAAATGAAGTAAATATGCATCGAAACGAAGCTAATGTTGATCGTAAAAAGAAAATGAGAATCAAAATTAAGGAAATATGCATCGAAACGAAGTAAATATTGATCGTAACGAGAAAATAAGCATGAAAAAGAAGGAAATCTGCATAATATTGATCGTAACGAGAAAATAAGCATGAAAATGAAGGAAATCTGCATTGAAACGAATGAAATATTGATCGTAACAAGAAAAGGAGCGTCAAAATGAAGTAAATATCCATCGAAACGAAGGAAATGCTGATCGTAATGAGAAAAAGTGCATCTGTCACGCCCCGACCCCAGACAGAACGTGACTACCGCCACGTTAACCATAAATTTCGCAGAATGGGTGCACTCTACTCCACAAAGTTTATAGAAAACGTAAGGCTTGCTATCAAGTACCTGTAGAAATGAACAACTGATAACAACGGGTACAACCCGAGGACATCATCTCATAAAGTTTCAACAAGGATTTACAAAGGTACAAAAATACAACGGTGTAACTTAGTTTAAAGAAAATATACGTGAACGATATAACATCACGAAGGTACAAAAAGAACATCAAGGGGGTCACCAAATATAAACTATACAATCTCGCCAATAAATCCGTCAATTTACATAAAAGAGAAAGTACCCAAAACACGGATTGGATGACGAGCAAACGATAGGAAAACCTCCAACCAAAACGATATCAACAGCCTGAAAAGGAAAGAATGATGGGGGGTGAGCAAAACCACTAGCTCAGTGAGGTGATAAGCCGGTCACCCCGACCATTATACGAAGCATGTATTCCCACTCGCGGTTCATAACATAAAATCCAACATTTCGTCCCACAATAACTATTCTCACTCAGTGTACATATTAATGAAAATAAAAACCTTAGTGCACATTTACAAATAACACAATTAGTTCAAACAACATGTTATCACATAAAAGACGCGTGGGTAGTCAATATCCTCCTCGAACTGAGCTCTCCGTCGAGAGACAATCCAAGCCTGTCACCGTTACACTAGAAAAAATGCACATTAATATTCTTTCTCAACACGCCAAGTGCTAAAGTTCACAATTCAATATCGACGTGAATACTTGAAATGATCAAACATATAAACATATATGACATGCATGTCCCACACCGGTGACGTTGACTGAGCCTATAATAGACTAATCCATCTAACGATCACCCTCAAGAGTATCAGTATTTGACAAATGGACAGGTGCCCCGTTAGATCTAACTCACCCAGGTTTGCCAATCCAGGCCAACTTGGTTGTCACTCTAACTCACCCGAATCGCGACAATTCGGGCTACTTAACCAATGTCGCTCCAACTCACCCGAACCGTGACCAATTCGGGCTACTTAACCTTGGTACCAGGCATACATATGCATATGCATCATAAGATGAATAACGACTCAAGTTAGAGTCTTAATAGCACACAAGAATAACCAGAAATCAATTCTCAAATAATTCACAATAAATGTTATCAGATACCGAGCCGGCAAGGCTCTTCAACATAAGTTAAAATCAATAATACTCATAAAATGGCTAACACGACTCTAACCAGAGCAATCGAGCCAATCAGGCTCTTTACCACATAACACAATACCAAATAATTTTCTTATCAATTAACTAAAAATAAAATAAATGCACATTTATCGAGGGTCCACACTTCCCACAAGAGAAGGCGTTCCCGAATTATCAACTCACAAGGAAGTGATTAACTCTCTCCGGAATCTGAAGTCATTCCCTTGCCCTTCGTCGATGGTTCTTTACCTAGAAAGGAGATGAGCAATTAAAGACAAATTAAATATAACTAACTATTAGCGTTAACATCCCTTTCATTGCTAAAAACAAATCCTAATCGAGTTCGAACGAGTCGATATTAAATAAAAATGGCATGTAACTCCTTAACATCAGTTCCCAATCCCACATAACCCGTTTCAATACATTAACTAAACGAAACGATAAAAAAATAAGTTTGAATTCGACATAAAAATTCTGAAATTTTTCAGCTAGCGGCAGTTTACGAGAAAAATCATAACTAATTGTAGAATAATCGGATTGAGGCGTTTCAAGTGGCTACAGAAAGCTAACGAGTTCAGCTACGTAAGAAATTAAGTTTGCAAACTTTTGATGGCAATAGCTATGTCAAAATCAGTTCGAACAGTCTGCGAATTACCCACATACCAAAAAGAAAAACCCCACAAAATTACAAAACCATGGAAGAAGGAAGCTTAATTCACACACCACTTACCTCAAAACAACTTAGAAACCACCTAGGATGAGGGTTGTAAGGGAGAATTTGATCAACAAGGGTTTCTCCTCTTCACTCTCTTCTTTCCCCTCTTTTGTTTTTCTTCTCCCGTTCTTCTCTCTTTTTTTTTTTAACTTTAGCCTTAATAATTATATATATCAGGCCATTTAAGTGGGCTGAAACATTGGGCCTCAAAATAAATAAATAAATAAGTTTGGGCTTTCTAAAAAAAAATCTAGTTGGGCTAAGATAAGGCTGGCCTTTTGGGCCATATAAATAAATAAATAGGTTTTGGGCTTTCTAAAATAAATCTAGTTGGGCTAAGTTAGGGCTGGCCTTTTGGGCCATAAAAATAAATAAATAGGTTTTGGGCTTTCTAAAATAAATCTAGTCGAGCATAGATATTATAGCATCAAAATTCAGGAAATATTCATCGAAACGAAAGAAATATTGATCGTAACGAGAAAATGAGCATCAAAATGAAAGAAATATGCATCGAAACGAGGGAAATGTAGATTGTAACAAGAAAATGAGCATTAAAATGAAGGAAATATGCATCGAAACGAAGATAATGTTGATCGTAAAGAGAAAATGAGAATCAAAACGAAGGAAATATGCATCGAAATGAAGGAAATATTGATCGAAACGAGAAAATGAGCGTCCAAATGAAGGAAATATGCATCGAAACGAAGGAAATACTGATCGTAACGAGAAAATGAGCATCCAAATGAAGAAAATATGCATCGAAACGAAGGAAATATTGATCGTAACGAGAAAATGAGCATCAAAATGAAGGAAATATGCATCAAAACGAAAGAAATATTGATCGAAATGAGAAAATGAGCATCAAAATAAAGAAATATGCATCGAAATGAAGAAAATATAGATCGTAACGAGAAAATGAGCATTAAAATAAAGGAAATATGCATCGAAACGAAGGTAATGTTGATCTTAAAGAGAAAATGAGAATCAAAACGAAGGAAATATGCATCGAAATGAAGGAAATGTTGATCGTAACGAGAAAACGAGCATCAAAAAGAAGGAAATTTGCATCGAAATGAATGAAATGTTGATCATAACAAGAAAAGGAGCATCAAAATAAAGTAAATATGCATCAAAACGAAGGAAATGCTGATCACAACGAGAAAATGAGCACCCAAATGAAGGAAATATGCATCGAAACAAAGGAAATATTGATCATAACGAGAAATGAGCATCAAAATGAAGGAAAATGCATTGAAATGAAGGAAATATTGATCGTAACGGGAAAATGAGCATTAAAATGAAGGAAATATGCATCGAAACGAAAGTAATGTTGATCGTAAAGAGAAAATGAGAATCAAAATGAAGGAAATATGCATCTAAATGAAGGAAATGTTGATCGTAACGAGAAAACGAGCATAAAAAAGAAGGAAATCTGCATCGAAACGAATGAAATGTTGATCGTAACAAGAGAAGGAGTGTCAAAATGAAATAAATATGCATCAAAACGAAGGAAATATTGATCGTAAAGAGAAAATGAGAATCAAAACGAAGGAAATATGCGTAGAAACAAAGGAAATATAGATCGTAACGAGAAAACGAGCATCAAAAAGAAGGAAATTTGCATCAAAATGAATGAAATGTTGATCGTAACAAGAAAAGGAGCATCAAAATGAAGTAAATATGCATCAAAACGAAGTAAATGCTGATCGTAACGAGAAAATGAGCATTCAAATGAAGGAAATACGCATCGAAACGAAGGTATTGATTGTAACGAGAAAATGAGCATCAAGATGAAGGAAATATGCATCGAAATGAAGGAAATGTTGATCGTAATGAGAAAATGAGCATAAAAAAGAAGTAAATTTGCATCGAAATGAATGAAATGTTGATCGTAACAAGAAAAGGAGCATCAAAATGAAGTAAATATGCATTGAAACGAAGGAAATACTGATCGAAACGAGAAAATGAGCATCCAAATGAAGGAAATATGCATCGAAATGAAAGAAGTATTGATCGTAACGAGAAAATGAGCATCAAAATAAAGGAAATATGCATCGAAGCAAAGGAAATATTGATCGTAACAAGAAAATGAGCATCAAAATGAAAGAAATATGCATCGAAACGAAGGTAATGTTAATCGTAAAGAGAAAATGTGAATCAAAAAGAAGGAAATATGCATCGAAATGAAGGAAATGTTGATCGTAAAAAAAATGAGCATCAAAAAGAAGAAAATTTGCATCGAAATGAATGAAATGTTGATCGTAACAAGAAAAGGAGCATCAAAATGAAGAAAATATGCATCGAAACGAAGGAAATGCTGATCGTAACGAAAAATGAGCATCCAAATGAAGGAAATATGCATCGAAATGATGGAAATATTAATCGTAACGAGAAAATGAGCATCAAAATAAAGGAAATATGCATCGAAACGAAGGAAATATTGATCATAACGATAAAATGAGCATAAAAAGAAGGAAATCTGCAGCAAAACGAATGAAATGTTGATCGTAACAATAAAAGGAGCATCAAAATGAAATAAATTTGCATCGAAACGAAGGAAATACTGATCGTAACGAGAAAATGAGTATCCAAATGAAGGAAATATGCATCGAAATGAAGGAAATATTGATCGTAACGAGAAAATGAGAATCAAAATGATGGAAATATACATCGAAACGAAGGAAATATTGATGATAACGAGAAATGAGCATTAAAATGAATAAAATATGCATCAAAACGAAGGTAATGTTGATCGTAAAGAGATAATGAGTATCAAAATAAAGGAAATATGCATCGAAACGAAGGAAATATTGATCTTAACGAGAAAACGAGCATCAAAAAGAAGGAAATCTGCATCGAAACGAATGAAATGTTGTTCGTATCAAGAAAAGGAGCATCAAAATGAAGTAAATATGCATCAAAACGAAGGAAATATTGATCGTAAAAGGAAAATGAGAATCAAAACGAGGGAAATATGCATAGAAACAATGGAAATATAGGTCGTAACGAGAAAACGAGCATCAAAAAGAAGGAAATCTGCATCGAAATGAATGAAATGTTGATCGTAACAAGAAAAGGAGCATCAAAATGGAGTAAATATGCATCAAAACGAAGGAAATGCTGATCGTAACGAGAAAATGAGCATCCAAATATAGGAAATATGCATCAAAACGAAGGTATTGATTGTAACGAGAAAATGAGCATCAAGATGAATGAAATATGCTTCGAAACGAAGAAAATATTTATCGTACCGAGAAAATGAGCAATAAAATGAAGGAAATATGCATCGAAACGAATGTAATGTTGATCATAAAAAAAAAATGTGAATCAAAACGAAGGAAATATGCATTGAAACGAAGGAAATATTGATTGTAACGAGAAAATAAGAATCAAAAAGAAGGAAATCTGCATCGAAACGAATGAAATGTTGATCGTAACAAGAAAAGGAGCGTCAAAATGAAGTAAATATGCATCGAAATGAAGGAAATGCTGATAGTATCGAGAAAAAGTGCATCAAAATGAAAGAAATATGCATCGAAGGGAAAGAAATATTGATCGTAACGAGAAAGTGAGCATCAAAATGAAGGAAATATGCATCGAAACGTAGGAAATGTTGATCGTAACAAGAAAAGAAGCATCAAAATGAAGTATATATGCATCGAAACAAAGGAAATGCTGATCGTAATGAGAAAATGAGCATCCAAATGAAGGAAATATGCATCGAAACGAAGGAAATATTGACCGTAACAAGAAAATAAGCATCAAAATGAAGGAAATACACATCGAAACGAAGGAAATGTTGATCGTAATGAGAAAATGAGCATTAAAATGAAGGAAATATGCATCGAAACGAAGGTAATGTTGATCGTAAAGAGAAAATGAGAATCAAAACGAAGGAAATATGCATCAAAATGAAGAAAATGTTGATCGTAACGAGAAAACGAGCATCAAAAAGAAGGAAATTTGCATCGAAATGAATGAAATATTGATCGTAATATGAAAAGGAGTATCAAAATGAAGTAAATATGCATCGAAACGAAGCTAATGTTGATCGTAAAAAGAAAATGAGAATCAAAATTAAGGAAATATGCATCGAAACGAAGTAAATATTGATCGTAACGAGAAAATAAGCATGAAAAAGAAGGAAATCTGCATAATATTGATCGTAACGAGAAAATAAGCATGAAAATGAAGGAAATCTGCATTGAAACGAATGAAATATTGATCGTAACAAGAAAAGGAGCGTCAAAATGAAGTAAATATCCATCGAAACGAAGGAAATGCTGATCGTAATGAGAAAAAGTGCATCTGTCACGCCCCGACCCCAGACAGAACGTGACTACCGCCACGTTAACCATAAATTTCGCAGAATGGGTGCACTCTACTCCACAAAGTTTATAGAAAACGTAAGGCTTGCTATCAAGTACCTGTAGAAATGAACAACTGATAACAACGGGTACAACCCGAGGACATCATCTCATAAAGTTTCAACAAGGATTTACAAAGGTACAAAAATACAACGGTGTAACTTAGTTTAAAGAAAATATACGTGAACGATATAACATCACGAAGGTACAAAAAGAACATCAAGGGGGTCACCAAATATAAACTATACAATCTCGCCAATAAATCCGTCAATTTACATAAAAGAGAAAGTACCCAAAACACGGATTGGATGACGAGCAAACGATAGGAAAACCTCCAACCAAAACGATATCAACAGCCTGAAAAAGAAAGAATGATGGGGGGTGAGCAAAACCACTAGCTCAGTGAGGTGATAAGCCGGTCACCCCGACCATTATACGAAGCATGTATTCCCACTCGCGGTTCATAACATAAAATCCAACATTTCGTCCCACAATAACTATTCTCACTCAGTGTACATATTAATGAAAATAAAAACCTTAGTGCACATTTACAAATAACACAATTAGTTCAAACAACATGTTATCACATAAAAGACGCGTGGGTAGTCAATATCCTCCTCGAACTGAGCTCTCCGTCGAGAGACAATCCAAGCCCGTCACCGTTACACTAGAAAAAATGCACATTAATATTCTTTCTCAACACGCCAAGTGCTAAAGTTCACAATTCAATATCGACGTGAATACTTGAAATGATCAAACATATAAACATATATGACATGCATGTCCCACACCGGTGACGTTGACTGAGCCTATAATAGACTAATCCATCTAACGATCACCCTCAAGAGTATCAGTATTTGACAAATGGACAGGTGCCCCGTTAGATCTAACTCACCCAGGTTTGCCAATCCAGGCCAACTTGGTTGTCACTCTAACTCACCCGAATCGCGACAATTCGGGCTACTTAACCAATGTCGCTCCAACTCACCCGAACCGTGACCAATTCGGGCTACTTAACCTTGGTACCAGGCATACATATGCATATGCATCATAAGATGAATAACGACTCAAGTTAGAGTCTTAATAGCACACAAGAATAACCAGAAATCAATTCTCAAATAATTCACAATAAATGTTATCAGATACCGAGCCGGCAAGGCTCTTCAACATAAGTTAAAATCAATAATACTCATAAAATGGCTAACACGACTCTAACCAGAGCAATCGAGCCAATCAGGCTCTTTACCACATAACACAATACCAAATAATTTTCTTATCAATTAACTAAAAATAAAATAAATGCACATTTATCGAGGGTCCACACTTCCCACAAGAGAAGGCGTTCCCGAATTATCAACTCACAAGGAAGTGATTAACTATCTCCGGAATCTGAAGTCATTCCCTTGCCCTTCGTCGATGGTTCTTTACCTAGAAAGGAGATGAGCAATTAAAGACAAATTAAATATAACTAACTATTAGCGTTAACATCCCTTTCATTGCTAAAAACAAATCCTAATCGAGTTCGAACGAGTCGATATTAAATAAAAATGGCATGTAACTCCTTAACATCAGTTCCCAATCCCACATAACCCGTTTCAATACATTAACTAAACGAAACGATAAAAAAATAAGTTTGAATTCGACATAAAAATTCTGAAATTTTCCAGCTAGCGGCAGTTTACGAGAAAAATCATAACTAATTGTAGAATAATCGGATTGAGGCGTTTCAAGTGGCTACAGAAAGCTAACGAGTTCAGCTACGTAAGAAATTAAGTTTGCAAACTTTTGATGGCAATAGCTATGTCAAAATCAGTTCGAACAGTCTGCGAATTACCCACATACCAAAAAGAAAAACCCCACAAAATTACAAAACCATGGAAGAAGGAAGCTTAATTCACACACCACTTACCTCAAAACAACTTAGAAACCACCTAGGATGAGGGTTGTAAGGGAGAATTTGATCAACAAGGGTTTCTCCTCTTCACTCTCTTCTTTCCCCTCTTTTGTTTTTCTTCTCCCGTTCTTCTCTCTTTTTTTTTTTAACTTTAGCCTTAATAATTATATATATCAGGCCATTTAAGTGGGCTGAAACATTGGGCCTCAAAATAAATAAATAAATAAGTTTGGGCTTTCTAAAAAAAATCTAGTTGGGCTAAGATAAGGCTGGCCTTTTGGGCCATATAAATAAATAAATAGGTTTTGGGCTTTCTAAAATAAATCTAGTTGGGCTAAGTTAGGGCTGGCCTTTTGGGCCATAAAAATAAATAAATAGGTTTTGGGCTTTCTAAAATAAATCTAGTCGAGCATAGATATTATAGCATCAAAATTCAGGAAATATTCATCGAAACGAAGGAAATATTGATCGTAACGAGAAAATGAGCATCAAAATGAAAGAAATATGCATCGAAACGAGGGAAATGTAGATTGTAACAAGAAAATGAGCATTAAAATGAAGGAAATATGCATCGAAACGAAGATAATGTTGATCGTAAAGAGAAAATGAGAATCAAAACGAAGGAAATATGCATCGAAATGAAGGAAATATTGATCGAAACGAGAAAATGAGCGTCCAAATGAAGGAAATATGCATCGAAATGAAGGAAATACTGATCGTAACGAGAAAATGAGCATCCAAATGAAGAAAATATGCATCGAAACGAAGGAAATATTGATCGTAACGAGAAAATGAGCATCAAAATGAAGGAAATATGCATCAAAACGAAAGAAATATTGATCGAAATGAGAAAATGAGCATCAAAATAAAGAAATATGCATCGAAATGAAGAAAATGTAGATCGTAACGAGAAAATGAGCATTAAAATAAAGGAAATATGCATCGAAACGAAGGTAATGTTGATCTTAAAGAGAAAATGAGAATCAAAACGAAGGAAATATGCATCGAAATGAAGGAAATGTTGATCGTGACGAGAAAACGAGCATCAAAAAGAAGGAAATTTGCATCGAAATGAATGAAATGTTGATCATAACAAGAAAAGGAGCATCAAAATAAAGTAAATATGCATCAAAACGAAGGAAATGCTGATCACAACGAGAAAATGAGCTTCCAAATGAAGGAAATATGCATTGAAACAAAGGAAATATTGATCATAACGAGAAATGAGCATCAAAATGAAGGAAAATGCATTGAAATGAAGGAAATATTGATCGTAACGGGAAAATGAGCATTAAAATGAAGGAAATATGCATCGAAACGAAAGTAATGTTGATCGTAAAGAGAAAATGAGAATCAAAATGAAGGAAATATGCATCTAAATGAAGGAAATGTTGATCGTAACGAGAAAACGAGCATAAAAAAGAAGGAAATCTGCATCGAAACGAATGAAATGTTGATCGTAACAAGAGAAGGAGTGTCAAAATGAAATAAATATGCATCAAAACGAAGGAAATATTGATCGTAAAGAGAAAATGAGAATCAAAACGAAGGAAATATGCGTAGAAACAAAGGAAATATAGATCGTAACGAGAAAACGAGCATCAAAAAGAAGGAAATTTGCATCAAAATGAATGAAATGTTGATCGTAACAAGAAAAGGAGCATCAAAATGAAGTAAATATGCATCAAAACGAAGTAAATGCTGATCGTAACGAGAAAATGAGCATTCAAATGAAGGAAATACGCATCGAAACGAAGGTATTGATTGTAACGAGAAAATGAGCATCAAGATGAAGGAAATATGCATCGAAACGAAGGAAATATTTATTGTAACTAGAAAATGAGCATTAAAATGAATGAAATATGCTCGAAACGAATGTAATGTTGATCGTAAAAAGAAAATGAGAATCAAAATGAAGGAAATATGCATCGAAACGAAGGAAATATTGATCGTAACGTGAAAACAAGCATCAAAAAGAAGGAAATCTGCATCGAAACGAATGAAATGTTGATCGTAACAAGAAAAGGAGCGTCAAAATGAAGTAAATATGCATCGTAACGAAGGAAATGCTGATCGTATCGAGAAAAAGTTCATCAAAATGAAAGAAATATGCATCGAAACGAAGAAAATATTGATCGTAACGAGAAAGTGACCATCAAAATAAAGGAAATACGCATCGAAACGAAGAAAATGTTGATCTTAACGAGAAAATGAGCATTAAAATTAATGAAATATTCATGGAAACGAAGGAAATTTTGATCGTAATGAGAAAGGAGCATCAAAATGAAGGAAATATGCATCGAAATAAAGGAAATATTGATCATAACGTGAAAATGAGCATAAAAAAGAAGGAAATCTGCATCGAAACGAATGAAATGTTGATCGTAACAAGAAAAGAAGCATCAAAATGAAGTAAATATGCATCGAAACGAAGGAAATGTTGATCATAACGAGAAAATGAGCATCCAAACGAAGGAAATATGCATCGAAACGAAGGAAATATTGACCGTAACGAGAAAATGAGCATCAAAATTAAGGAAATACGCATCGAAACGAAGGAAATATTGATCGTAACGAGAAAATGAGCATTAAAATGAAGGAAATACATATCGAAACGAAGGTAATGTTGATCGTAAAGAGAAAATGAGAATCAAAACGAAGGAAATATGCATCGAAACGAAGGAAATGTTGATCGTAACGAGAAAACGAGCATCAAAAAGAAGGAAATTTGCATCGAAATGAA
The DNA here is from genome assembly GCA_023678885.1 of Pogostemon cablin. NCBI lineage: Eukaryota > Viridiplantae > Streptophyta > Magnoliopsida > Lamiales > Lamiaceae > Pogostemon > Pogostemon cablin. The sequence continues at coordinate 83,136 of JAHCLQ010000824.1, forward strand.
TGAAATGTTGATCGTAATAAGAAAAGGAGCATCAAAATGAAGTAAATATGCATTGAAACGAAGGAAATGCTGATCGAAACGAGAAAATGAGCTTCCAAATGAAGGAAATATTCATCGAAATGAAAGAAGTATTGATCGTAACGAGAAAATGAGCATCAAAATGAAGGAAATATGCATCGAAACAAAGGAAATATTGATCGTAACAAGAAAATGGGCATCAAAATGAAAGAAATATGCATCGAAACGAAAGAAATATTAATCGTAACAAGAAAATGAGCATTAAAATGAAGGAAATATGCATCGAAACGAAGGTAATGTTGATCGTAAAGAGAAAATGAGAATAAAAACGAAGGAAATATGCATCGAAATGAAGGAAATGTTGATCGTAACGAAAAAATGAGCATCAAAAAGAAGGAAATATGCATCGAAACAAAGGAAATATTGATCGTAACAAGAAAATGGAGCATCAAAATGAAGCAAATACGCAACGAAACAAAGGAAATGCTGATCGTAACGAGAAAATGAGCATCCAAATGAAGGAAATATGCATCGAAATGAATGAAATATTAATCGTAACGAGAAAATGAGCATCAAAATAAAGGAAATATGCATCGAAACGAAGGAAATATTGATCATAACGAGAAAATGAGCATCAAAAAGAAGGAAATCTGCAGCAAAACGAATGAAATGTTGATCGTAACAAGAAAAGGAGCATCAAAATGAAATAAATATGCATCAAAACGAAGGAAATACTGATCGTAACGAGAAAATGAGTATCTAAATGAAGGAAATATGCATCGAAACGAAGGAAATATTAATCGTAACGAGAAAATGAGTATCAAAATGAAGGAAATATGCATCGAAACGAAGGTAATGTTGATCGTAACGAGAAAATGAGCATTAAAATGATGGAAATATGCATCGAAACGAAGGTAATGTTGATCGTAAAGAGAAAATGAAAATCAAAATGAAGGAAATATGCATCGAAATGAAGGAAATATTGATCGTAAAAAGAAAACGAGCATCAAAAAGAAGGAAAGCTGCATCGAAACAAATGAAATGTTGATCGTAACAAGAAAATGAGTGTCAAAATGAAGTAAATATGCATCAAAACGAAGGAAATCCTGACCGTAATGAGAAAACGAGCATCAATATAAAGGAAATATGCATCGAAACAAAGGAAATGTTGATCGTAACGAGGAAACAAGTATCAAAAAGAAGGAAATCTGCATCTGCTCAAAATGAAGGAAATATTCATCGAAACGAAGGAAATATTGATCGTAACGAGAAAATGAGCATCAAAATGAAGGAAATACGCATCGAAACGACGGAAATGTTGATCGTAATGAGAAAATGAACATTAAAATGAAGGAAATATGCATCGAAACTAAGGTAATGTTGATCGTAAAGAGAAAATGAGAATCACAACGAAGGAAATATGCATAGAAATAAAGGAAATGTTGATCGTAACGAGAAAACGAGCATCAAAAAAAAGGAAATTTGCATCGAAATGAATGAAATGTTGATCGTAACAAGAAAATGAGCATCAAAATGAAATAAATATGCATCGAAACGAAGGAAATGCTGATCGTAACGAGAAAATCAGCTTCCAAATTAAGGAAATATGCATCGAAATGAAGAAAATATTGATCGTAACGAGAAAATTAGCATCAAATTTAAGGAAATATGCATCAAAACGAAGGAAATATTGATCGTAACGAGAAAATGAGCATTAAAATGATGGAAATATGCATCGAACAAAGGTAATGTTGATCGTAAAGAGAAAATGAGAATAAAAACGAAGGAAATATGCATCAAAACGAAGGAAATGCTGATCGTAACGGGAAAATGAGCATCAAAATAAAGGAAATATGCATCAAAATAAAGGAAATGTTGATCGTTACGAGAAAACGAGCATCAAAAAGAAGGAAATCTGCCTCGAAACGAGTGAAATGTTGATCGTAACAAGAAAATAAACATCAAAATGAAGTAAATATGTATCGAAACGAAGGAAATGCTGATCGTAATGAGAAAATGAGCAACAAAATGAAGGAAATATGCATCGAAATAAAGGAAATATTGATCGTAACGAAAAAATGAGCATCAAAATGAAGAAAATATGCATCGAAACGAAGGAAATGTTGATCTTAACGAGAAAATGAGCATTAAAATGAAGGAAATATGCATCAAAATGAAGTTAATGTTGATCGTAAAAAGAAAATGAGAATCAAAACGAAGGAAATATGCATCGAAACGAAGAAAATATTGATCGTAACGAGAAAACAAGCATCAAAAAAAGGAAATCTACATTGAAACGAATGAAATGTTGATCGTAACAAGAAAAGGAGCGTCAAAATGGAGTAAATATGCATCGAAACGAAGGAAATGCAGATCGTAACGAGAAAAAGTGCATCAAAATGAAGGAAATATGCATCGAAACAAAGGAAATATTGATCGTAATGAGAAAGTTAGCATCAAAATGAAGTAAATATGTATCAAAACGAAGGAAATGTTGATCATAACGAGAAAATGAGCATTAAAATGAAGGAAATATTCATCGAAATGAAGGAAATGTTGATCGTAATAAGAAAAGGATAATCAAAACGAAGGATATATGCATCAAAATAAAAGGAATATTGAGCGTAACGAGAAAACGAGCATCAAAAGGAAGGAAATCTGCATCGAAACGAATGAAATATTGATAGTAACAAGAAAGGGAGCATCAAAATAAAGTAAATATGCATCGAAACGAAGTAAATGCTAATAGTAACAAGAAAAAGTGCATCGAAATGAAGGAAATATGCATCGAAACGAAGGAAATATTGATCGTAACGAGAAAACGAGCATCAAAAAGAAGGAAATTTGCATCGAAAAGAATGAAATGTTGATCTTAACAAGAAAAGGAGCGTCAAAATGAAGTAAATATGCATCCAAACGAAAGAAATACTGATCGTTACGAGAAAAAGTTCATCAAAATAAAGGAAATATACATCGAAACGAAGGAAATGTTGATCGTAACGAGAAAACGAGCATAAAAAAGAAGGAAATCAGCATCGAAACGAATGAAATGTTGATCGTAACAAGAAAAGAAACGTCAAAATGAAGTAAATATGCATCGAAATGAAGGAAATGTTGATCGTAACGAGAAAAAGTGCATCAAAATGAATGAAATATGCATCGAAATGAAGAAAATATTGATCGTAATGAGAAAGTGAGCATCAAAATGAAGGGAATATGCATCGAAACGAAGGAAATATTGATCGTAACGAGAAAGTGAGCATCAAAATGAAGGAAATATGCATCGAAACGAAGGAAATGTTTATTGTAACGTGAAAATGAGCATTAAAATGAAGAAAATATTCATGGAAACGAAGGAAATGTTGATCGTAATGAGAAAAGGAGCATCAAAATGAAGGAAAAATGCATCGAAAAAAAGGAAATATTGATCATAACGAGAAAATAAACATAAAAAAGAAGGAAATCTGTTTCGAAACGAATGAAATGTTGATCGTAACAAGAAAAGAAGCATCAAAATTAAGTAAATATGCATCGAAACGAAGGAAATGCTGATCATAAAGAGAAAATGAGCATCCAAATAATGGAAATACGCATTGAAACGAAGTAAATATTGATCGTAACGAGAAAATGAGCATCAAAATGAAGGAAATTTGCATCGAAATGAAGGTAATGTTGTTCGTAATGAGAAAATGAGCATCAAAATGAAGGAAATATGCATCGAAACGAAGGAAATATTGATCGTAACGAGAAAATGAGCATCAAAAGAAAGAAATATGCATCGAAATGAAGGAAATGTTGATCGTAATGAGAAAATAAGCATTAAAATGAAGGAAATATGCATCGAAACGAAGGTAATGTAGATCGTAATAAGAAAATGAGAATCAAAATGAAGGAAATATGCATCGAAACGAAGAAAATATTGATCGTATCGAGAAAACGAGCATCAACAAGAAAGAAATGTGCATCGAAATGAATGAAATGTTGATCGTAACAAGAAAAGGTGCATCAAAATGAAGTTAAATATACATCGAAATGAAGGAAATGCTGATCGTAACGAGAAAATGTGTATCCAAATGAAGGAAATATGCATCAAAACGAAGGAAATATTGATCGTAACGAGAAAATGAGCATCAAAATGAAAGAAATATGCATCGAAACGAAGGAAATATTGATCGAAACGAGAAAATGAGCATTAAAATGAAGGAAATATGCATCGAAACGAAGGTAATGTTGATCGTAAAAAGAAAATGGGAATCAAAACGAAGGAAATATGCATCAAAACGAAGAAAATATTGATCGTAACGAGAAAATGAGCATAAAAAAGAATGAAATATTGATCGTAATAAGAAAAGGAGCATCAAATGAAGTAAATATGCATCAAAACGAAGGAAATGTTGATCGTAACAAGAAAATGAGTATCCAAATGAAGTAAATATGCATCAAAACGAAGGAAATATTGATCGTAATGAGAAATTGAGAGTCAAAATGAAGGAAATATGCTTCTAATCGAAGGAAATGTTGATTGTTACGAGAAAATGAGCATTAAAATGAAGGAAATATGCGTCGAAACGAAGGTAACGTTGATCGTAAAGGGAAAATGAGAATCAAAACGAAGGAAATATGCATCAAAATGAAGGAAATATTGATCGTAACGAGAAAACGAGCATCAAAAAGAAGGAAATCTATATCGAAACGAATGAAATGTTAATCGTAACACGAAAATGAGCGTCAAAATGAAGTAAATATGCATTAAAACGAAGGTAATGCTGATTGTAAAGAGAAAACGAGCATCAAAATAAAGGAAATATGCATCAAATAGAAATAAATGTTGATCGTAACGAGAAAACAAGCATCAAAAAGAAGGAAATATGCATCGTAATGTTGATCGTAAAGAGAAAATGAGAATCAAAACGAAGGAAGTATGCATCGAAATGAAGGAAATATTGATCGTGACGAGAAAACGAGCATCAAAAAGAAAGAAATCTGCATCGAAACGAATGAAATGTTGATCGTAACAAGAAAATGAGCGTCAAAATAAAGTAAATATGCATCAAAACGAAGGAAATGCTGATCGTAACGGGAAAATGAGCATAAAAATAAAGGAAATATGCATCGAAACAAAGGAAATGTTGATCGTTACGAGAAAACGAGCATCAAAAAGAAGGAAATCTGCATCGAAACGAATGAAATGTTGATCGTAACAAGAAAAGAAACATCAAAATGAAGTAAATATGCATCGAAACGAAGGAAATGCTGATCGTAATGAGAAAATGAGCAACAAAATGAAGAAAATATGCATCGAAATGAAGGAAATATTGATCGTAACGAAAAAATGAGCATCAAAATGAAGGAAATATGCAAAGAAACGAAGGAAATATTTATCGTAACGAGAAAATAAGCATTAAAATTAAGGAAATATTCATCGAAACGAAGGAAATATTGATCGTAAAGAGAAAACGAGCATCAAAAAGAAGAAAATTTGCATCAAAATGAATGAAATGTTGATCGTAACGATAAAACAAGCATCAAAAAGAAGGAAATCTGCATTGAAACGAATGAAATGTTGATCGTAACAAGAAAGGGAGCGTCAAAATGGAGTAAATATGCATCGAAAAGAAGGAAATGTTGATCGTAACGAGAAAAAGTGCATCAAAATGAAGGAAATATGCATCGAAACAAAGGAAATATTGATTATAATGAGAAAGTAAGCATCAAAATGAAGGAAATATGCATCAAAACGAAGAAAATGTTGATCGTAACGAGAAAATGAGCATTAAAATGAAGGAAATATTCATCGAAATGAAAGAAATGTTGATCGTAATGAGAAAAGGAGAATCAATACGAAGGAAATATGCATCAAAATAAAGGAAATATTGAGCGTAACGAGAAAACGAGCATCAAAAGGAAGGAAATCTGCATCGAAACGAATGAAATATTGATCGTAACAAGAAAAGGAGCATCAAAATAAAGTAAATATGCATCGAAACAAAGGAAATGCTGATAGTAACGAGAAAAAGTGCATCAAAATGAAGGAAATATGCATCGAAACGAAGAAAATATTGATCGTAACGAGAAAATGAACATCAAAATGAAGGAAATATTGATCGTAACGAGAAAATGAGCATTAAAATGAAGTAAATATTCATCGAAACGAAGAAAATATTGATCGTAATGAGAAAAGGAGCATCAAAACGTATAAAATATGCATCGAAACGTTGGAAATGCTGATCGTAACGAGAAAATAAGCATTAAAGTGAAGGAAATATTCATCGAAACGAAGGAAATCATGATCCTAATGAGAAAAGGAGCATCAAAACGAAGGAAATATGCATCGAAATAAAATAAATATTGATCGTAACGAGAAAACGAGCATCAAAAAGAAGGAAATCTGCATCGAAACGAATGAAATATTGATCGTAACAAGAAAAGGAGCATCACGATGAAGTAAATATGCATTGAAACAAAGGAAATGCTGATCGTAACTAGAAAATGAGCAACAAAACATACGAAACCAAGGAAATATTGATCGTAACGAGTAAACAAGCATCAAAAAGAAGGAAATCTGCAACGAAACGAATGAAATGTTGATCGTAACAAGAAAAGGAGCGTCAAAATGAAGTAAATATGCATCGAAACGAAGGAATTGCTGATCGTATCGAGAAAAAGTGCATCAAAATGAAAGAAATATGCATCGAAGCGAAAGAAATATTGATCGTAACGAGAAAGTAAGCATCAAAATGAAGGAAATATGCATCGAAACGAAGGAAATGTAGATCATAACAAAAAAAGAAGCATCAAAATGAAGTATATACGCATCGAAACAAAGGAAATGCATATCGTAATGAGAAAATGAGCATCCAAATGAAGGAAATATGCATCGAAACAAAGGAAATATTGATCGTAACGAGAAAATGAGCATCAAAATGAAAGAAATATGCATCGAAACGAGGGAAATGTAGATCGTAACGAAAAAACGAGCATTAAAATGAAGGAAATATTCATCGAAACGAAGATAATGTTGATCGTAAAGACTAAATGAGAATAAAAACGAGCATCAACAAGAAAGAAATGTGCATCGAAATGAATGAAATGTTGATCGTAACAAGAAAAGGTGCATCAAAATGAAGTTGAATATACATCGAAATGAAGGAAATGTTGATCGTAACGAGAAAATGTTTATCCAAATGAAGGAAATATGCATCAAAACGAAGGAAATATTGATCGTAACGAGAAAATGAGCATCAAAATGAAAGAAATATGCATCGAAACGAAGGAAATATTGATCGTAACGAGAAAATGAGCATTAAAATGAAGGAAATATGCATCGAAACGAAGGTAATGTTGATCGTAAAAAGAAAATGGGAATCAAAACGAAGGAAATATGCATCGAAATGAAGGAAATGTTGATCGTAACGAGAAAACGAGCATCAAAAAGAAGGAAATTTGCATAGAAATGAACGAAATGTTGATCGTAACAAGAAAAGGAGCATCAAAATAAAGTAAATATGCATCGAAACGAAGGAAATGCTGATCGTAACGAGAAAATGAGCATCCAAATGAAGGAAATATGCATCGAAACGAAGGAAATATTGATCGTAAAGAGAAATGAGCATCAAAATGAAGAAAATATGGACTGAAACGAAGGAAATATTGATCGTAACGGGAAAATGAGCATCAAAATGAAAGATATATGCATCGAAACGAATGAAATGTTGATCGTAACGAGAAAATGAGCATTAAAATGAAGGAAATATGCATCGAAACGAAAGTAATATTGATCGTAAAGAGAAAATGAGAATCAAAACGAAGGAAATATGCATCTAAATGAAGGAAATATTAATCGTAACGACAAAACGAGCATCAAAAAGAATGAAATCTGCATCGAAACGAATGAAATGTTGATCGTAACAAGAAAAGGAGTGTCAAAATGAAGTACATATGCATCAAAACGAAGGAAATATTGATCGTAAAGAGAAAATGAGAATCAAAACGAAGAAAATATGCGTTGAAACAAAGGAAATATAGATCGTAACAAGAAAACGAGCATCAAAAAGAAGGAAATTTGCATCGAAATGAATGAAATGTTGATCGTAACAAGAAAAGGAGCATCAAAATGAAGTAAATATGCATCGAAACGAAGTAAATACTGATCGTAACGAGAAAATGAGCATCCAAATGAAGGAAATACGCATCGAAACAAAGGTATTGATTGTAACGATAAAATGAGCATCAAGATGAAAGAAATATGCATCGAAACGAAGGAAATATTGATCGTAACGAGAAAATGAGCATCAAAATGAAAGAAATATGCATCGAAACGAATGTAATGTTGATCGTAAAAAGAAAATGAGAATCAAAATGAAGGAAATATGCATCGAAACGAAGGAAATATTGATCGTAACGTGAAAACAAGCATCAAATAGAAGGAAATCTGCATCGAAACGAATGAAATGTTGATCGTAACAAGAAAAGGAGCGTCAAAATGAAGTAAATATGCATCGTAACGAAGAAAATGCTGATCGTATCGTGAAAAAGTTCATCAAAATGAAAGAAATATGCATCGAAACGAAGAAAATATTGATCGTAACGAGAAAGTGAGCATCAAAATAAAGGAAATACGCATCGAAACGAAGGAAATATTGATCTTAACGAGAAAATGAGCATTAAAATTAAGGAAATATTCATGGAAACGAAGGAAATTTTGATCGTAATGAGAAAGGAGCATCAAAATGAAGGAAATATGCATCGAAATAAAGGAAATATTGATCATAACGAGAAAATGAGCATTAAAAAGAAGGAAATCTGCATCGAAACGAATGAAATGTTGATCGTAACAAGAAAAGAAGCATCAAAATGAAGTAAATATGCATCGAAACGAAGGAAATGTTGACCATAACGAGAAAATGAGAATCCAAATGAAGGAAATATGCATCGAAACGAAGGAAATATTGATCGTAACGAGAAAATGAGCATCAAAATGAAGGAAATACGCATCGAAACGAAGGAAATATTGATCGTAAGGAGAAAATGAGCATTAAAATGAAGGAAATATACATAGAAACGAAGGTAATGTTGATCGTAAAAAGAAAATGAGAATCAAAACAAAGGAAATATGCATCGAAACGAAGGAAATGTTGATCGTGACGAGAAAACGAGCATCAAAAAGAAGGAAATTTGCATCAAAATTAATGAAATGTTGATCGTAACAAGAAAAGGAGCATCAAAACGAAGTAAATATGCATTGAAACGAAGGAAATGCTGATCGAAACGAGAAAATGAGCATCAAAATGAAGGAAATACGCATCGAAATGAAAGAAGTATTGATCGTAACGAGAAAATGAGCATCAAAATGAAGGAAATATGCATCGAAATAAAGGAAATATTGATCGTAACGAGAAAATGAGAATCAAAATGAAAGAAATATGCATCGAAACGAAAGAAATATTGATCGTAACAAGAAAATGAGCATTAAAATGAAGGAAATATGCATCGAAACGAAGGTAATGTTGATCGTAAAGAGAAAATGAGAATCAAAACGAAGGAAATATGCATCGAAATGAAGGAAATATTAATCGTATAGAGAAAACGAGCATCAAAAAGAAGGAAATCTGCATCGAAACGAAAGAAATGTTGATGGTAACAAGAAAATGAGTGTCAAAATGAAGTAAATATGCATCAAAACGAAGGAAATGCTGACCGTAATGAGAAAACCAGCATCAATATAAAGGAAATATGCATCGAAACAAAGGAAATGTTGATCGTAACGAGAAAACAAGCATAAAAAAGAAGGAAATCTACATCTGCTCAAAATGAAGGAAATATGCATCGAAACGAAGGAAATATTGATCGTAACGAGAAAATGAGCATCAAAATGAAGGAAATACGCATCGAAACGATGGAAATGTTTATCGTAACGAGAAAATGAACATTAAAATTAAGGAAATATTCATCGAAACGAAGGTAATGTTGATCGTAAAGAGAAAATGAGAATCAAAACGAAGGAAATATGCATCGGAATGAAGGAAATATTGATCGTAACGAGAAAACGAGCATCAAAAAGAAGGAAATTTGCATCAAAATGAATGAAATGTTGATCATAACAAGAAAAGGAGCATCAAAATGAAGTAAATATGCATCGAAACTAAGGAAATCCTGATCGTAACTAGAAAATGAGCATCCAAATGAAGGAAATGTGCATCGAACCGAAGAAAATATTGATCGTAACGAGAAAATTAGCATGAAAATGAAGGAAATATGCATCGAAACTACGGAAATGTAGATCGTAACGAGAAAATGAGCATTAAAATGATGGAAATATGCATCGAACAAAGGTATTGTTGATCGTAAAGAGAAAATGAGAATCAAAACGAAGGAAATATGCATCAAAACGAAGGAAATGCTGATCGTAACCGGAAAATGAGCATCAAAATAAAGGAAATACGCATCGAAATAAAGGAAATATTGATCGACACAAGAAAACGAGCATCAAAAAGAAGAAGATCTGCCTCGAAACGAGTGAAATGTTAATCGTAACATGAAAAGAAACATCAAAATGAAGTAAATATGTATCGAAACGAAGGAAATGCTGATCGTAATGAGAAAATGAGCAACAAAATGAAGGAAATATGCATCGAAATGAAGGAAATATTAATCGTAACGAAAAAATGAGCATCAAAATGAAGAAAATATGCATCGAAACGAAGGAAATGTTGATCGTAACGAGAAAATGAGCATTAAAATGAAGGAAATATGCATCGAAATGAAGTTAATGTTGATCATAAAAAGAAAATGGGAATCAAAACGAAAGAAATATTCATCGAAACGAAGAAAATATTGATCGTAATGAGAAAACAAGCATCAAAAAAAGGAAATCTGCATTGAAATGAATGAAATGTAGATCGTAACAAGAAAAGGAGCGTCAAAATGGAGTAAATATGCATCGAAACGAAGGAAATGCTGATCGTAACGAGAAAATGAGCATCCAAATGAAGGAAATATGCATCGAAACGAAGGAAATATTGATCGTAAAGAGAAATGAGCATCAAAATGAAGAAAATATGGACTGAAACGAAGGAAATATTGATCGTAACGGGAAAATGAGCATCAAAATGAAAGATATATGCATCGAAACGAATGAAATGTTGATCGTAACGAGAAAATGAGCATTAAAATGAAGGAAATATGCATCGAAACGAAAGTAATATTGATCGTAAAGAGAAAATGAGAATCAAAACGAAGGAAATATGCATCTAAATGAAGGAAATATGAATCGTAACGACAAAACGAGCATCAAAAAGAATGAAATCTGCATCGAAACGAATGAAATGTTGATCGTAACAAGAAAAGGAGTGTCAAAATGAAGTACATATGCATCAAAACGAAGGAAATATTGATCGTAAAGAGAAAATGAGAATCAAAACGAAGAAAATATGCGTTGAAACAAAGGAAATATAGATCGTAACAAGAAAACGAGCATCAAAAAGAAGGAAATTTGCATCGAAATGAATGAAATGTTGATCGTAACAAGAAAAGGAGCATCAAAATGAAGTAAATATGCATCGAAACGAAGTAAATACTGATCGTAACGAGAAAATGAGCATCCAAATGAAGGAAATACGCATCGAAACGAAGGTATTGATTGTAACGAGAAAATGAGCATCAAGATGAAAGAAATATGCATCGAAACGAAGGAAATATTGATCGTAACGAGAAAATGAGCATCAAAATGAAAGAAATATGCATCGAAACGAATGTAATGTTGATCGTAAAAAGAAAATGAGAATCAAAATGAAGGAAATATGCATCGAAACGAAGGAAATATTGATCGTAACGTGAAAACAAGCATCAAAAAGAAGGAAATCTGCATCGAAACGAATGAAATGTTGATCGTAACAAGAAAAGGAGCGTCAAAATGAAGTAAATATGCATCGTAACGAAGAAAATGCTGATCGTATCGTGAAAAAGTTCATCAAAATGAAAGAAATATGCATCGAAACGAAGAAAATATTGATCGTAACGAGAAAGTGAGCATCAAAATAAAGGAAATACGCATCGAAACGAAGGAAATGTTGATCTTAACGAGAAAATGATCATTAAAATTAAAGAAATATTCATGGAAACGAAGGAAATTTTGATCGTAATGAGAAAGGAGCATCAAAATGAAGGAAATATGCATCGAAATAAAGGAAATATTGATCATAACGAGAAAATGAGCATCAAAAAGAAGGAAATCTGCATCGAAACGAATGAAATGTTGATCGTAACAAGAAAAGAAGCATCAAAATGAAGTAAATATGCATCGAAACGAAGGAAATGTTGATCATAACGAGAAAATGAGAATCCAAATGAAGGAAATATGCATCGAAACGAAGGAAATATTGATCGTAACGAGAAAATGAGCATCAAAATGAAGGAAATACGCATCGAAACGAAGGAAATATTGATCGTAAGGAGAAAATGAGCATTAAAATGAAGGAAATATACATAGAAACGAAGGTAATGTTGATCGTAAAAAGAAAATGAGAATCAAAACAAAGGAAATATGCATCGAAACGAAGGAAATGTTGATCGTGACGAGAAAACGAGCATCAAAAAGAAGGAAATTTGCATCAAAATTAATGAAATGTTGATCGTAACAAGAAAAGGAGCATCAAAACGAAGTAAATATGCATTGAAACGAAGGAAATGCTGATCGAAACGAGAAAATGAGCATCCAAATGAAGGAAATACGCATCGAAATGAAAGAAGTATTGATCGTAACGAGAAAATGAGCACTAAAATGAAGGAAATATGCATCGAAATAAAGGAAATATTGATCGTAACGAGAAAATGAGAATCAAAATGAAAGAAATATTCATCGAAACGAAAGAAATATTGATCGTAACAAGAAAATGAGCATTAAAATGAAGGAAATATGCATTGAAACGAATGTAATGTTGATTTTAAAGAGAAAATGAGAATCAAAACGAAGGAAATATGCATCGAAATGAAGGAAATATTAATCGTAAAGAGAAAACGAGCATCAAAAAGAAGGAAATCTGCATCGAAACGAAAGAAATGTTGATCGTAACAAGAAAATGAGTGTCAAAATGAAGTAAATATGCATCAAAACGAAGGAAATGCTGACCGTAATGAGAAAACCAGCATCAATATAAAGGAAATATGCATCGAAATACAGGAAATGTTGATCGTAACGAGAAAACAAGCATAAAAAAGAAGGAAATCTACATCTGCTCAAAATGAAGGAAATATGCATCGAAACGAAGGAAATATTGATCGTAACGAGAAAATGAGCATCAAAATGAAGGAAATACGCATCGAAACGATGGAAATGTTGATCGTAACGAGAAAATGAACATTAAAATTAAGGAAATATGCATCGAAACGAAGGTAATGTTGATCGTAAAGAGAAAATGAGAATCAAAACGAAGGAAATATGCATCGGAATGAAGGAAATATTGATCGTAACGAGAAAACGAGCATCAAAAAGAAGGAAATTTGCATCAAAATGAATGAAATGTTGATCATAACAAGAAAAGGAGCATCAAAATGAAGTAAATATGCATCGAAACTAAGGAAATCCTGATCGTAACTAGAAAATGAGCATCCAAATGAAGGAAATGTGCATCGAACCGAAGAAAATATTGATCGTAACGAGAAAATTAGCATCAAAATGAAGGAAATATGCATCGAAACTAAGGAAATGTAGATCGTAACGAGAAAATGAGCATTAAAATGATGGAAATATGCATCGAACAAAGGTATTGTTGATCGTAAAGAGAAAATGAGAATCAAAACGAAGGAAATATGCATCAAAACGAAGGAAATGCTGATCGTAACCGGAAAATGAGCATCAAAATAAAGGAAATACGCATCGAAATAAAGGAAATATTGATCGACACAAGAAAATGAGCATCAAAAAGAAGAAGATCTGCCTCGAAACGAGTGAAATGTTAATCGTAACATGAAAAGAAACATCAAAATGAAGTAAATATGTATCGAAACGAAGGAAATGCTGATCGTAATGAGAAAATGAGCAACAAAATGAAGGAAATATGCATCGAAATAAAGGAAATATTAATCGTAACGAAAAAATGAGCATCAAAATGAAGAAAATATGCATCGAAACGAAGGAAATGTTGATCGTAACGAGAAAATGAGCATTAAAATGAAGGAAATATGCATCGAAATGAAGTTAATGTTGATCATAAAAAGAAAATGGGAATCAAAACGAAAGAAATATGCATCGAAACGAAGAAAATATTGATCGTAATGAGAAAACAAGCATCAAAAAAAGGAAATCTGCATTGAAACGAATGAAATGTAGATCGTAACAAGAAAAGGAGCGTCAAAATGGAGTAAATATGCATCGAAACGAAGGAAATGCTGATCTAACGAGAAAAAGTGCACCAAAATGAAGGAAATATGCATCGAAAGAAAGGAAATATTGATCGTAATGAGAAAGTGACATCAAAATGAAGTAAATATGCATCAAAACGAAGGAAATGTTGATCGTAACGAGAAAATGAGCATTAAAATGAAGAAAATATTCATCGAAATGAAGGAAATGTTGATCGTAATGAGAAAAGGAGAATCAAAACGAAGGAAATATGCATCAAAATAAAAGAAATATTGAGCGTAACGAGAAAACGAGCATCAAAAGGAATGAAATCTGCATCGAAACGAATGAAATATTGATCGTAACAAGAAAAGGAGCATCAAAATAAAGTAAATATGCATCGAAACGAAGGAAATGCAGATAGTAACGAGAAAAAGTACATCAAAATGAAGGAAATATGCATCGAAACGAAGGAAATATTGATCGTAACGAGAAAACGAGTATCAAAAGAAGGAAATTTGCATCGAAAAGAATGAAATGTTGATCTTAACAAGAAAAGGAGCGTCAAAATGAAGTAAATATGCATCTAAACGAAAGAAATACTGATCGTGACAAGAAAAAGTTCATCAAAATAAAGGAAATATGCATCGAAACGAAGGAAATGTTGATCGTAACGAGAAAACGAGCATCAAAAAGAAGGAAATCTTCATCAAAACGAATGAAATGTTGATCGTAACAAGAAAATAAGCGTCAAAATGAAGTAAATATGCATCGAAATGAAGGAAATGTTGATCGTAACGAGAAAAAGTGCATCAAAATGAATGAAATATGCATCGAAATGAAGAAAATATTGATCGTAATGAGAAAGTGAGCATCAAAATGAAGGAAATATGCATCGAAACGAAGGAAATGTGGATCATAAAGAGAAAATGACCATCTAAATAATGGAAATATGCATTGAAACGAAGGAAATATTAATCGTAACGAGAAAATGAGCATCAAAATGAAGGAAATATGCATCGAAACGAAGGTAATGTTGATCGTAATGAGAAAATGAGCATCAAAATGAAGGAAATATACATCGAAACGAAGGAAATATTGATCGTAACGAGAAAATGAGCATCAAAATGAAAGAAATATGCATCGAAATGAAGGAAATGTTGATCGTAATGAGAAAATAAGCATTAAAATGAAGGAAATATGCATTGAAACGAAGGTAATGTTGATCATAAAAAGAAAATGAGAATCAAAACGAAGGAAATATGCATCGAAGCGAAAGAAATATTGATCGTAACGAGAAAACAAGCATCAAAAATAAGGAAATCTGCAACGAAACGAATGAAATGTTGATCGTAACATGAAAAGGAGCGTCAAAATGAAGTAAATATGCATCGAAACGAAGGAAATGCTGATCGTATAGAGAAAAAGTGCATCAAAATGAAAGAAATATGCATCGAAGCGAAAGAAATATTGATCGTAATGAGAAAGTGAGCATCAAAATGAAGGAAATATGCATCGAAACGAAGGAAATGTTGATCGTAACAAGAAAAGAAGCATCAAAATGAAGTATATACGCATCGAAACGAAGGAAATGCTGATCGTAATGAGAAAATGAGCATAAAAAAGAAGTAAATCTGCATCGAAACGAATAAAATATTGATCGTAAAAAGAAAAGGAGCATCAAATGAAGTAAATATGCATCAAAACGAAGGAAATGTTGATCGTAACGAGAAAATGTGTATCCAAATGAAGGAAATATGCATCGAAACGAAGAAAATATTGATCGTATCGAGAATATGAGCATCAACAAGAGAGAAATGTGCATCAAAATGAATGAAATGTTGATCGTAACTAGAAAAGGTGCATCAAAATGAAGTTAAATATACATCGAAATGAATGAAATGCTGATCATAACGAGAAAATGTGTATCCAAATGAAGGATATATGCATCAAGTCGATGGAAATATTGATCGTAACGAGAAAATGAGCATCAAAATGAAAGAAATATGCTTCGAAACGAAGGAAATATTGATAGTAACGAGAAAATGAGCATTAAAATGAAGGAAATATGCATCGAAACGAAGGTAATGTTGATCGTAAAAAGAAAATGGGAATCAAAACGAAGGAAATATGCATCGAAACGAAGGAAATGTTGATCGTAACGAGAAAATGAGCATCAAAAAGAAGGAAATCTGCATCGAAACGAATAAAATATTGATCATAATAAGAAAAGGAGCATCAAATGAAGTAAATATGCATCAAAACGAAGGAAATGTTGATCGTAACGAGAAAATGAGTATCCAAATGAAGGAAATATGCATCGAAACGAAGGAAATATTGATCGTAATGAGAAATTGAGAGTCAAAATGAAGGAAATATGCATCTAAACGAAGGAAATGTTGATCTTTACGAGAAAATGTGCATTAAAATGAAGGAAATATGCGTCGAAATGAAGGTAACGTTGATCGTAAAGGGAAAATGAGAATCAAAACGAAGGAAATATGCATCGAAATGAAGGAAATATTGATCGTAACGGGAAAAGAGCATCAAAAAGAAGGAAATCAACATCGAAACGAATGAAATGTTGATCGTAACACGAAAATGAGCTTCATTAAAGTAAATATGCATTAAAACGAAGGTAATGCTGATTGTAACGAGAAAACGAGCATCAAAATAAAGGAAATACGCATCAAAACGAAATGAATGTTGATCGTAACGAGAAAACAAGCAGCAAAAAGAAGGAAATCTGCATCGTAATGTTGATAGTAAAGAGAAAATGAGAATCAAAACGAAGGAAGTATGCATCGAAATGAAGGAAATATTGATCGTAACGAGAAAACGAGCATCAAAAAGAAAGAAATCTGCATCGAAACGAATGAAATGTTGATCGTAACAGGAAAATGAGCGTCAAAATGAATTAAATATGCATCAAAACGAAGGAAATGCTGATCGTAACGGGAAAACGAGCATCAAAATAAAGGAAATATGCATCGAAATAAAGGAAATGTTGATCGTTACGAGAAAACGAGCATCTAAAAGAAGGAAATCTTCATCGAAACGAATGAAATGTTGATCGTAACAAGAAAAGAAACATCAAAATGAAGTAAATATGCATCGAAACGAAGGAAATGCTGATCGTAATGAGAAAATGAGCAACAAAATGAAGAAAATATGCATCCAAATGAAGGAAATATTGATCATAACGAAAAAAGGAGCATCAAAATGAAGGAAATATGCATCAAAACGAAGGAAATGTTGATCGTAACGAGAAAATAAGCATTAAAATTAAGGAAATATTCATCGAAACGAAGGAAATATTGATCGTAAAGAGAAAACGAGCATCAAAAAGAAGAAAATTTGCATCAAAATGAATGAAATGTTGATCGTAATGAGAAAACAAGCATCAAAAAGAAGGAAATCTTCATTGAAATGAATGAAATGTTGATCGTAACAAGAAAGGGAGCGTCAAAATGGAGTAAATATGCATCGAAGCGAAGGAAATACTGATCGTAACTAGAAAAAGTGCATCAAAGTGAAGGAAATATGCATCGAAACAAAGGAAATATTGATCATAATGAGAAAGTGAGCATCAAAATGAAGGAAATATGCATCAAAACGAAGGAAATGTTGCTCGTAACGAGAAAATGAGCATTAAAATGAAGGAAATATTCATCGAAACGAAGGAAATGTTGATCGTAATGAGAAAAGGAGAATCAAAACGAAGGAAATATGCATCAAAATAAAGGAAATATTGAGAGTAACGAGAAAACGAGCATCAAAAGGAAGGAAATCTGCATCGAAACGAATGAAATATTGATCGTAACAAGAAAAGGAGCATCAAAATAAAGTAAATATGTATCGAAATGAAGGAAATGCTGATAGTAACGAGAAAAAGTGCATCAAAATGAAGGAAATATGCATCGAAACGAAGGAAATATTGATCGTAACAAGAAAATGAACATCAAAATGAAGGAAATATGCATCGAAACGAAGGAAATATTGATCGTAACGAGAAAATGAGCATTAAATTGAGGGAAATATTCATCAAAACGAAGAAAATATTGATCGTAATGAGAAAAGGAGCATCAAAACGAATAAAATATGCATCGAAACGAAGGAAATGCTGATCGTAACGAGAAAATGAGCATTAAAATGAAGGAAATATTCATCGAAACGAAGGAAATGATGATCCTAATGAGAAAAGGAGCATCAAAATGAAGGAAATATGCATTGAAATAAAGTAAATATTGATCGTAACGAGAAAACGAGCATCAAAAAGAAGGAAATCTGCATCGAAACGAATGAAATGTTGATCGTAACAAGAAAAGGAGCATCACGATGAAGTAAATATGCATTGAAATAAAGGAAATGCTAATCGTAACGAGAAAATGAGCAACAAAACGAAGGAAATAAGTATCGAAACCAAGGAAATATTGATCGTAACGAGAAAACAAGCATCAAAAAGAAGGAAATCTGCATCGAAACGAATGAAATGTTGATCGCAACAAGAAAAGGAGCATCAAAATGAAGTATATATGCATCGAAACGAAGGAAATACGGATCGTAACGAGAAAATGAGCAACAAAATGAAGGAAATATGCATCGAAGGAAATATTGATCGTAACGAGAAAATGAGCATCGAAATGAAGGAAATTTGCATCGAAACGAAGGAAATATTGATCGTAACGAGATAATGAGAATCTAAATGAAGGAAATATGCATCGAAATGAAGGAAATGTTGATCGTAACGAGAAAATGAGCATTAAAATGAAGGAAATATGCATCGAAACGAAGGTAATGTTGATCGTAAAGAGAAAATGAAAATTAAAATGAAGGAAATATGCATCGAAACGAAGGAAATATTGATCGTAACGAGAAAACGAGCATCAAAAAGAAGGAAATCTGCATCGAAACGAAAGAAATATTGATCGTAACAAGAAAAGGAGCGTCTAAATGAAGTAAATATGCATCAAGACGAAAGAAATGCTGATCGTGACGAGAAAAAGTTCATCAAAATAAAGGAAATATGCATCGAAACGAAGGAAATGTTGATCGTAACGAGAAAACGAGCATAAAAAAAAGGAAATCTGCATCAAAACGAATGAAATGTTGATCGTAACAAGAAAAGAAGCGTCAAAATGAAGTAAATATGCATCGAAATGAAAATGAGCATCAAAATGAAGGAAATATACATCGAAACGAAGAAAATATTGATCGTAACGAGAAAATGAGCATCAAAATGAAAGAAATATGCATCGAAATGAAGGAAATGTTGATCGTAACGAGAAAATAAGCATTAAAATGAAGGAAATATGCATCGAAACGAAGGTAATATTGATCGTAAAAAGAAAATGAGAATCAAAACGAAGGAAATATGCATCGAAGCGAAAGAAATATTATTCGTAACGAGAAAACAAGCATAAAAAATAAGGAAATCTGCAACGAAACGAATGAAATGTTGATCGTAACATGAAAAGGAGCATCAAAATGAAGTAAATATGCATCGAAACGAAGGAAATGCTGATCGTATCGAGAAAAAGTGCATCAAAATGAAAGAAATATGCATCGAAGCGAAAGAAATATTAATCGTAACGAGAAAGTGAGCATCAAAATGAAGGAAATATGCATCGAAACGAAGGAAATGTAGATCGTAACAAGAAAAGAAGCATCAAAATGAAGTATATACGCATCCAAACGAAGGAAATGCTGATCGTAACGAGAAAATGAGCATAAAAAAGAAGTAAATCTGCATCGAAACGAATAAAATATTGATCGTAAAAAGAAAAGGAGCATCAAATGAAGTAAATATGCATCAAAACGAAGGAAATGTTGATCGTAACGAGAAAATGTGTATCCAAATGAAGGAAATATGCATCGAAACGAAGAAAATATTGATCGTATCGAGAATATGAGCATCAACAAGAAAGAAATGTGCATCAAAATGAATGAAATGTTGATCGTAACTAGAAAAGGTGCATCAAAATGAAGTTAAATATACATTGAAATGAAGAAAATGCTGATCATAACGAGAAAATGTGTATCCAAATGAAGGATATATGCATCAAGTCGATGGAAATATTGATCGTAACGAGAAAATGAGCATCAAAATGAAAGAAATATGCTTCGAAACGAAGGAAATATTGATAGTAACGAGAAAATGAGCATTAAAATGAAGGAAATATGCATCGAAACGAAGGTAATGTTGATCGTAAAAAGAAAATGGGAATCAAAACGAAGGAAATATGCATCGAAACGAAGGAAATGTTGATCGTAACGAGAAAATGAGCATCAAAAAGAAGGAAATCTGCATCGAAACGAATAAAATATTGATCATAATAAGAAAAGGAGCATCAAATGAAGTAAATATGCATCAAAACGAAGGAAATGTTGATCGTAACGAGAAAATGAGTATCCAAATGAAGGAAATATGCATCGAAACGAAGGAAAAATTGATCGTAATGAGAAATTGAGAGCCAAAATGAAGGAAATATGCATCTAAACGAAGGAAATGTTGATCATTACGAGAAAATGTGCATTAAAATGAAGGAAATATGCGTCGAAATGAAGGTAACGTTGATCGTAAAGGGAAAATGAGAATCAAAACGAAGGAAATATGCATCGAAATGAAGGAAATATTGATCGTAACGAGAAAAGAGCATCAAAAAGAAGGAAATCAGCATCGAAACGAATGAAATGTTGATCGTAACACGAAAATGAGCTTCAAAATGAAGTAAATATGCATTAAAACGAAGGTAATGCTGATTGTAACGAGAAAACGAGCATCAAAATAAAGGAAATACGCATCAAAACGAAATAAATGTTGATCGTAACGAGAAAACAAGCAGCAAAAAGAAGGAAATCTGCATCGTAATGTTGATAGTAAAGAGAAAATGAGAATCAAAACGAAGGAAGTATGCATCGAAATGAAGGAAATATTGATCGTAACGAGAAAACGAGCATCAAAAAGAAAGAAATCTGCATCGAAACGAATGAAATGTTGATTGTAACAAGAAAATGAGCGTTAAAATGAATTAAAAATGCATCAAAACGAAGGAAATGCTGATCGTAACGGGAAAACGAGCATCAAAATAAAGGAAATATGCATCGAAACAAAGGAAATGTTGATCGTTACGAGAAAACGAGCATCTAAAAGAAGAAATCTGCATCGAAACGAATGAAATGTTGATCGTAACAAGAAAAGAAACATCAAAATGAAGTAAATATGCATCGAAACGATGGAAATGCTGATTGTAATGAGAAAATGTGCAACAAAATGAAGAAAATATGCATCCAAATGAAGGAAATATTGATCATAACGAAAAAATGAGCATCAAAATGAAGGAAATATGCATCAAAACGAAGGAAATGTTGATCGTAACGAGAAAATAAGCATTAAAATTAAGGAAATATTCATCGAAATGAAGGAAATATTGATCGTAAAGAGAAAACGAGCATCAAAAAGAAGAAAATTTGCATCAAAATGAATGAAATGTTGATCGTAATGAGAAAACAAGCATCAAAAAGAAGGAAATCTTCATTGAAATGAATGAAATGTTGATCGTAACAAGAAAGGGAGCGTCAAAATGGAGTAAATATGCATCGAAGCGAAGGAAATGCTGATCGTAACTAGAAAAAGTGCATCAAAATGAAGGAAATATGCATCGAAACAAAGGAAATATTGATCATAATGAGAAAGTGAGCATTAAAATGAAGGAAATATGCATCAAAACGAAGGAAATGTTGCTCGTAATGAGAAAATGAGCATTAAAATGAAGGAAATAT
>JAHCLQ010000825.1:0-85627 GCA_023678885.1 Pogostemon cablin
AAATGAGCAACAAAATGAAGGAAATATGCATCGAAGGAAATATTGATCGTAACGAGAAAATGAGCATCAAAATGAAGGAAATTTGCATCGAAACGAAGGAAATATTGATCGTAACGAGATAATGAGAATCAAAATGAAGGAAATATGCATCGAAATGAAGGAAATGTTGATCGTAACGAGAAAATGAGCATTAAAATGAAGGAAATATGCATCGAAACGAAGGTAATGTTGATCGTAAAGAGAAAATGAAAATTAAAATGAAGGAAATATGCATCGAAACGATGGAAATATTGATCGTAACGAGAAAACGAGCTTCAAAAGAAAGAAATCTGCATCGAAATGATAGAAATGTTGATCGTAACAAGAAAATGAGCATCTAAATGAAGTAAATATGCATCAAGACGAAAGAATTGCTGATCGTGACGAGAAAAAGTTCATCAAAATAAAGGAAATATGCATCGAAATGAAGAAAATATTGATCGTAACGAGAAAACGAGCATCAAAAAGAAGGAAATCTCCATCGAAACGAATGAAATGTTGATCGTAACAAGAAAAGAAGCATCAAAATGAAGTAAATATGCATCGAAACGAAGGAAATGCTTATCGTAACGAGAAAATGAGCATCCAAATGATGGAAATATACATCGAAACGAAGCAAATATTGATCGTAACGAGAAATTAGCATCAAAATGAAGGAAATATGCATTGAAACGAAGGAAATATTGATCGTAATGGGAAAATGAGCATCAAAATGAAAGAAATATGCATCGAAACGAAGGAAATGTTGATCGTAACGAGAAAATGAGCATTAAAATGAAGGAAATATGCATCGAAACGAAAGTAATGTTGAGCGTAAAGTGAAAATGAGAATCAAAACGAAGGAAATATGCATCTAAATGAAGGAAATGTTGATCGTAACGAGAAAACGAGCATCAAAAAGAAGGAAATCTGCATCGAAACGAATGAAATGTTGATCGTAACAAGAAAAGGAGTGTCAAAATGAAGTAAATATGCATCAAAACGAAGGAAATATTGATCGTAAAGAGAAAATGAGAATCAAAATGAAGGAAATATGCATAGAAAAAAGGAAATATAGATCGTAACGAGAAAACGAGCATTAAAAAGAAGGAAATTTGCATCGAAATGAATGAAATGTTGATCGTAACAAGAAAAGGAGCATCAAAATGAAGTAAATTTGCATCAAAATGAAGTAAATGCTGATCGTAACGAGAAAATGAGCATCCAAATGAAGGAAATACGCATCGAAACGAAGGTATTGATTGTAACGAGAAAATGAGCATCAAGATGAAGGAAATATGCACGAAACGAAGGAAATATTTATTGTTACGAGAAAATGAGCATTAAAATGAATGAAATATGCATCGAAACGAATGTAATGTTGATCGTAAAAAGAAAATGAGAATCAAAATGAAAGAAATCTGCATAGAAACGAATGAAATGTTGATCGTAACAAGAAAAGGAGCATCAAAATGAAGTATATATACATCGAAACGATGGAAATACTGATCGTAACGAGAAAATGAGCAACAAAATGAAGGAAATATGCATCGAAGGAAATATTAATCGTAACGAGAAAATGAGCATCAAAATGAAGGAAATATGCATCGAAACGACGGAAATGTTGATAGTAACGAGAAAATGAGCATTAAAATGAAGGAAATATGCATCGAAACGAAGGTAATGTTGATAGTAAAGAGAAAATGAAAATTAAAATGAAGGAAATATGCATCGAAACGAAGGAAATATTGATCGTAACGAGAAAACAAGCATCAAAAAGAAGGAAATCTGCAACGAAACGAATGAAATGTTGATCGTAACAAGAAAAGGAGCGTCAAAATGAAGTAAATATGCATCGTAACGAAGGAAATGCTGATCGTAACGAGAAAAAGTTCATCAAAATGAAAGAAATATGCATCGAAACGAAGGAAATATTGATCGTAACGAGAAAGTGAGCATCAAAATAAAAAAATACGCATCGAATCAAAGGAAATGTTGATCTTAATGAGAAAATGAGCATTAAAATTGAGGAAATATACACGTAAACGAAGGAAATTTTGATCGTAATGAGAAAGTAACATCAAA
Source organism: Pogostemon cablin (assembly GCA_023678885.1). Classification (NCBI taxonomy): domain Eukaryota; kingdom Viridiplantae; phylum Streptophyta; class Magnoliopsida; order Lamiales; family Lamiaceae; genus Pogostemon; species Pogostemon cablin. The sequence continues at coordinate 2,104 of JAHCLQ010000825.1, forward strand.
ATGAAGGAAATATGCATCGAAATAAAGGAAATATTGATCATAACGAGAAAATGAGCATCAAAAAGAAGGAAATCTGCATCGAAACGAATTAAATGTTGATCGTAACAAGAAAAGAAGCATCAAAATGAAGTAAATATGCATCGAAACGAAGGAAATGTTGATCGTAACGAGAAAATGAGCATTAAAATAAAGGAAATATACATCGAAACGAAGGTAATGTTGATCGTAAAGAGAAAATGAGAATCAAAACGAAGGAAATATGCATCGAAATGAAGGAAATGTTGATCGTAACGAGAAAACGAGCATAAAAAAGAATGAAATTTGCATCGAAATGAATGAAATGTTGATCGTAACAAGAAAAGGAGCATCAAAATGAAGTAAATATGCATTGAAACGAAGGAAATGCTGATCGAAACGAGAAAATGAGCATCCAAATGAAGGAAATATACATCGAAACGAAAGAAGTATTGATCGTAACGAGAAAATGAGCATCAAAATGAAGGAAATATGCATCGAAATGAAGGAAATATTGATCGTAACGAGAAAATAAGCATCAAAATGAAAGAAATATGCATCGAAACGAAGGAAATATTGATCGTAACAATAAAATGAGCATTAAAAGAAGGAAATAAACATCGAAACGAAGGTAATGTTGATCGTAAAGGGAAAATGAGAATCAAAACGAAGGAAATATGCATCGAAATGAAGGAAATATTAATCGTAACTAGAAAATGAGCATCAAAAAGAAGGAAATTTGCGTCGAAATGAATGAAATGTTGATCGTAACAAGAAAAGGAGCATCAAAATGAGGCAAATATGCATCGAAACGAAGGAAATACTGATCGTAACGAGAAAATGAGCATCCAAATGAAGGAAATATGCATCGAAATGAAGGAAATATTAATCGTAACGAGAAAATGAGCATCAAAATAAAGGAAATATGCATCGAAACGAAGGAAATATTGATAATAACGAGAAAACGAGCATCAAAAAGAAGGAAATCTGTAGCAAAACGAATGAAATGTTGATCGTAACAAGAAAAAGAGCATCAAAATGAAATAAATATGCATCAAAACGAAGGAAATATTGATCGTAACAAGAAAAAGAGCATCAAAATGAAGTAAATATGCATTGAAATGAAGGAAATGCTGATCGTTACGAGAAAATGAGCAACAAATCGAAGGAAATATGTATCGAAACCAAGGAAATATTGATCGTAACGAGAAAACAAGCATCAAAAAGAAGGAAATCTGCATCGAAACGAATGAAATGTTGATCGTAACAACAAAAGAAGCATCAAAATGAAGTATATATGCATCGAAACGAAGGAAATACGGATCGTAACGAGAAAATGAGCAACAAAATGAAGGAAATATTGATCGTAACGAGAAAATGAGCATCAAAATGAAGGAAATTTGCATCAAAACGAAGGAAATATTGATCGTAACGAGATAATGAGAATCAAAATGAAGGAAATATGCATCGAAATGAAGGAAATGTTGATCGTAACGAGAAAATGAGCATTAAAATGAAGGAAATATGCATCGAAACGAAGGTAATGTTGATCGTAAAGAGAAAATGAAAATTAAAATGAAGGAAATATGCATCGAAATGATGGAAATATTGATCGTAACGAGAAAACGAGCTTCAAAAAGAAGGAAATCTGCATCGAAATGATAGAAATGTTGATCGTAACAAGAAAAGGAGCATCTAAATGAAGTAAATATGCATCAAGACGAAAGAATTGCTGATCGTGACGAGAAAAAGTTCATCAAAATAAGGGAAATATGCATCGAAATGAAGAAAATATTGATCGTAACGAGAAAACGAGCATCAAAAAGAAGGAAATCTCCATCGAAACGAATGAAATGTTGATCGTAACAAGAAAAGAAGCATCAAAATGAAGTAAATATGCATCGAAACGAAGGAAATGCTTATCGTAACGAGAAAATGAGCATCCAAATGATGGAAATATGCATCGAAACGAAGCAAATATTGATCGTAACGAGAAATTAGCATCAAAATGAAGGAAATATGCATTGAAACGAAGGAAATATTGATCGTAATGGGAAAATGAGCATCAAAATGAAAGAAATATGCATCGAAACGAAGGAAATGTTGATCGTAACGAGAAAATGAGCATTAAAATGAAGGAAATATGCATCGAAACGAAAGTAATGTTGATCGTAAAGTGAAAATGAGAATCAAAACGAAGGAAATATGCATCTAAATGAAGGAAATGTTGATCGTAACGAGAAAACGAGCATCAAAAAGAAGGAAATCTGCATCGAAACGAATGAAATGTTGATCGTAACAAGAAAAGGAGTGTCAAAATGAAGTAAATATGCATCAAAACGAAGGAAATATTGATCGTAAAGAGAAAATGAGAATCAAAATGAAGGAAATATGCATAGAAAAAAGGAAATATAGATCGTAACGAGAAAACGAGCATTAAAAAGAAGGAAATTTGCATCGAAATGAATGAAATGTTGATCGTAACAAGAAAAGGAGCATCAAAATGAAGTAAATATGCATCAAAACGAAGTAAATGCTGATCGTAACGAGAAAATGAGCATCCAAATGAAGGAAATACGCATCGAAACGAAGGTATTGATTGTAACGAGAAAATGAGCATCAAGATGAAGGAAATATGCACGAAACGAAGGAAATATTTATCGTTACGAGAAAATGAGCATTAAAATGAATGAAATATGCATCGAAACGAATGTAATGTTGATCGTAAAAAGAAAATGAGAATCAAAATGAAAGAAATCTGCATAGAAACGAATGAAATGTTGATCGTAACAAGAAAAGGAGCATCAAAATGAAGTATATATACATCGAAACGAAGGAAATACTGATCGTAACGAGAAAATGAGCAACAAAATGAAGGAAATATGCATCGAAGGAAATATTGATCGTAACGAGAAAATGAGCATCAAAATGAAGGAAATATGCATCGAAACGACGGAAATGTTGATAGTAACGAGAAAATGAGCATTAAAATGAAGGAAATATGCATCGAAACGAAGGTAATGTTGATAGTAAAGAGAAAATGAAAATTAAAATGAAGGAAATATGCATCGAAACGAAGGAAATATTGATCGTAACGAGAAAACAAGCATCAAAAAGAAGGAAATCTGCATCGAAACGAATGAAATGTTGATCGTAACAAGAAAAGGAGCGTCAAAATGAAGTAAATATGCATCGTAACGAAGGAAATGCTGATCGTAACGAGAAAAAGTTCATCAAAATGAAAGAAATATGCATCGAAACGAAGGAAATATTGATCGTAACGAGAAAGTGAGCATCAAAATAAAAAAATACGCATCAAATCAAAGGAAATGTTGATCTTAATGAGAAAATGAGCATTAAAATTGAGGAAATATACACGTAAACGAAGGAAATTTTGATCGTAATGAGAAAGTAACATCAAAATGAAGGAAATATGCATCGAAATAAAGGAAATATTGATCATAACGAGAAAATGAGCATCAAAAAGAAGGAAATCTGCATCGAAACGAATTAAATGTTGATCGTAACAAGAAAAGAAGCATCAAAATGAAGTAAATATGCATCGAAACAAAGGAAATGTTGATCGTAACGAGAAAATGAGCATTAAAATAAAGGAAATATACATCGAAACGAAGGTAATGTTGATCGTAAAGAGAAAATGAGAATCAAAACGAAGGAAATATGCATCGAAATGAAGGAAATATTGATCGTAACGAGAAAACGAGCATAAAAAAGAATGAAATTTGCATCGAAATGAATGAAATGTTGATCGTAACAAGAAAAGGAGCATCAAAATGAAGTAAATATGCATTGAAACGAAGGAAATGCTGATCGAAACGAGAAAATGAGCATCCAAATGAAGGAAATATACATCGAAACGAAAGAAGTATTGATCGTAACGAGAAAATGAGCATCAAAATGAAGGAAATATGCATCGAAATGAAGGAAATATTGATCGTAACGAGAAAATAAGCATCAAAATGAAAGAAATATGCATCGAAACGAAGGAAATATTGATCGTAACAATAAAATGAGCATTAAAAGAAGGAAATAAACATCGAAACGAAGGTAATGTTGATCGTAAAGAGAAAATGAGAATCAAAACGAAGGAAATATGCATCGAAATGAAGGAAATATTGATCGTAACTAGAAAATGAGCATCAAAAAGAAGGAAATTTGCGTCGAAATGAATGAAATGTTGATCGTAACAAGAAAAGGAGCATCAAAATGAGGCAAATATGCATCGAAACGAAGGAAATACTGATCGTAACGAGAAAATGAGCATCCAAATGAAGGAAATATGCATCGAAATGAAGGAAATATTAATCGTAACGAGAAAATGAGCATCAAAATAAAGGAAATATGCATCGAAACGAAGGAAATATTGATCATAACGAGAAAACGAGCATCAAAAAGAAGGAAATCTGCATCAAAATGAAATAAATATGCATCAAAACGAAGGAAATGTTGATCGTAACAAGAAAAAGAGTATCAAAATGAAATAAATATGCATCGAAACGAATGAAATGTTGATCGTAACAAGAAAAGGAGCATCACGATGAAGTAAATATGCATTGAAATGAAGGAAATGCTGATCGTTACGAGAAAATGAGCAACAAAACGAAGGAAATATGTATCGAAACCAAGGAAATATTGATCGTAACGAGAAAATTAGCATCAAAAAGAAGGAAATCTGCATCGAAACGAATGAAATGTTGATCGTAACAATAAAAGAAGCATCAAAATGAAGTATATATGCATCGAAACGAAGGAAATACGGATCGTAACGAGAAAATGAGCAACAAAATGAAGGAAATATGCATCGAAGGAAATATTGATCGTAACGAGAAAATGAGCATCAAAATGAAGGAAATTTGCATCGAAACGAAGGAAATATTGATCGTAACGAGATAATGAGAATCAAAATGAAGGAAATATGCATCGAAATGAAGGAAATGTTGATCGTAACGAGAAAATGAGCATTAAAATGAAGGAAATATGCATCGAAACGAAGGTAATGTTGATCGTAAAGAGAAAATTAAAATTAAAATGAAGGAAATATGCATCGAAACGATGGAAATATTGATCGTAACGAGAAAACGAGCATCAAAAAGAAGGAAATCTGCATCGAAACGAAAGAAATGTTGATCGTAACAAGAAAAGGAGCATCTAAATGAAGTAAATATGTATCAAGACGAAAGAATTGCTGATCGTGACGAGAAAAAGTTCATCAAAATAAAGGAAATATGCATCGAAACGAAGAAAATGTTGACCGTAACGAGAAAACGAGCATCAAAAAGAAGGAAATCTCCATCGAAACGAATGAAATGTTGATCGTAACAAGAAAAGAAGCATCAAAATGAAGTAAATATGCATCAAAACGAAGGAAATGCTTATCGTAACGAGAAAATGAGCATCCAAATGATGGAAATATGCATCGAAACGAAGCAAATATTGATCGTAACGAGAAATTAGCATCAAAATGAAGGAAATATGCATTGAAACGAAGGAAATATTGATCGTAATGGGAAAATGAGCATCAAAATGAAGAAAATACGTATCAAAACGAAGGAAATATTGATCGTAACGAGAAAATGAGCATTAAAATAAAGGAAATATACATCGAAACGAAGGTAATGTTGATCGTAAAGAGAAAATGAGAATCAAAACGAAGGAAATATGCATCGAAATGAAGGAAATGTTGATCGTAACGAGAAAACGAGCATCAAAAAGAATGAAATTTGCATCGAAATGAATGAAATGTTGATCGTAACAAGAAAAGGAGCATCAAAATGAAGTAAATATGCATTGAAACGAAGGAAATGCTGATCGAAACGAGAAAATGAGCATCCAAATGAAGGAAATATACATCGAAACGAAAGAAGTATTGATCGTAACGAGAAAATGAGCATCAAAATGAAGGAAATATGCATCGAAATGAAGGAAATATTGATCGTAACGAGAAAATAAGCATCAAAATGAAAGAAATATGCATCGAAACGAAGGAAATATTGATCGTAACAATAAAATGAGCATTAAAAGAAGGAAATAAACATCGAAACGAAGGTAATGTTGATCGTAAAGAGAAAATGAGAATCAAAACGAAGGAAATATGCATCGAAATGAAGGAAATATTGATAGTAACTAGAAAATGAGCATCAAAAAGAAGGAAATTTGCGTCGAAATGAATGAAATGTTGATCGTAACAAGAAAAGGAGCATCAAAATGAGGCAAATATGCATCGAAACGAAGGAAATACTAATCGTAACGAGAAAATGAGCATCCAAATGAAGGAAATATGCATCGAAATGAAGGAAATATTAATCGTAACGAGAAAATGAGAATCAAAATAAAGGAAATATGCATCGAAACGAAAGAAATATTGATCATAACGAGAAAACGAGCATCAAAAAGAAGGAAATCTGCAGCAAAACGAATGAAATGTTGATCGTAACAAGAAAAAGAGCATCAAAATGAAATAAATATGCATCAAAACGAAGGAAATGTTGATCGTAACAAGAAAAAGAGCATCAAAATGAAATAAATATGCATCGAAACGAATGAAATGTTGATCGTAACAAGAAAAGGAGCATCACGATGAAGTAAATATGCATTGAAAAGAAGGAAATGCTGATCGTTACGAGAAAATGAGCAAAAAATCGAAGGAAATATGTATCGAAACCAAGGAAATATTGATCGTAAAGAGAAAACAAGCATCAAAAAGAAGGAAATCTGCATCGAAACGAATGAAATGTTGATCGTAACAAGAAAAGAAGCATCAAAATGAAGTATATATGCATCGAAACGAAGGAAATACGGATCGTAACGAGAAAATGAGCAACAAAATGAAGGAAATATGCATCGAAGGAAATATTGATCGTAACGAGAAAATGAGCATCAAAATGAAGGAAATTTGCATCGAAACGAAGGAAATATTGATCGTAACGAGATAATGAGAATCAAAATGAAGGAAATATGCATCGAAATGAAGGAAATGTTGATCGTAACGAGAAAATGAGCATTAAAATGAAGGAAATATGCATCGAAACGAAGGTAATGTTGATCGTAAAGAGAAAATGAAAATTAAAATGAAGGAAATATGCATCGAAACGATGGAAATATTGATCGTAACGAGAAAACGAGCTTCCAAAAGAAGGAAATCTGCATCGAAACGAAAGAAATGTTGATCGTAACAAGAAAAGGAGCATCTAAATGAAGTAAATATGCATCAAGACGAAAGAATTGCTGATCGTGACGAGAAAAAGTTCATCAAAATAAAGGAAATATGCATCGAAACGAAGAAAATATTGATCGTAACGAGAAAACGAGCATCAAAAAGAAGGAAATTTCCATCGAAACGAATGAAACGTTGATCGTAACAAGAAAAGAAGCATCAAAATGAAGTAAATATGCATCGAAACGAAGGAAATGCTTATCGTAACGAGAAAATGAGCATCCAAATGATGGAAATATGCATCGAAACGAAGCAAATATTGATCGTAACGAGAAATTAGCATCAAAATGAAGGAAATATGCATTGAAACGAAGGAAATATTGATCGTAATGGGAAAATGAGCATCAAAATGAAAGAAATATGCATCGAAACGAAGGAAATGTTGATCGTAAAGTGAAAATGAGAATCAAAACGAAGGAAATATGCATCCAAATGAAGGAAATGTTGATCGTAACGAGAAAACGAGCATCAAAAAGAAGGAAATCTGCATCGAAACGAATGAAATGTTGATCGTAACAAGAAAAGGAGTGTCAAAATGAAGTAAATATGCATCAAAACGAAGGAAATATTGATCGTAAAGAGAAAATGAGAATCAAAATGAAGGAAATATGCATAGAAAAAAGGAAATATAGATCGTAACGAGAAAACGAGCATTAAAAAGAAGGAAATTTGCATCGAAATGAATGAAATGTTGATCGTAACAAGAAAAGGAGCATCAAAATGAAGTAAATATGCATCAAAATGAAGTAAATGCTGATCGTAACGAGAAAATGAGCATCCAAATGAAGGAAATACGCATCGAAACGAAGGTATTGATTGTAACGAGAAAATGAGCATCAAGATGAAGGAAATATGCACGAAACGAAGGAAATATTTATTGTTACGAGAAAATGAGCATTAAAATGAATGAAATATGCATCGAAACGAATGTAATGTTGATCGTAAAAAGAAAATGAGAATCAAAATGAAAGAAATCTGCATAGAAACGAATGAAATGTTGATCGTAACAAGAAAAGGAGCATCAAAATGAAGTATATATACATCGAAACGAAGGAAATACTGATCGTAACGAGAAAATGAGCAACAAAATGAAGGAAATATGCATCGAAGGAAATATTGATCGTAACGAGAAAATGAGCATCAAAATGAAGGAAATATGCATCGAAACGACGGAAATGTTGATAGTAACGAGAAAATGAGCATTAAAATGAAGGAAATATGCATCGAAACGAATGTAATGTTGATAGTAAAGAGAAAATGAAAATTAAAATGAAGGAAATATGCATCGAAACGAAGGAAATATTGATCGTAACGAGAAAACAAGCATCAAAAAAAAGGAAATCTGCAACCAAACGAATGAAATGTTGATCATAACAAGAAAAGGAGCGTCAAAATGAAGTAAATATGCATCGTAACGAAGGAAATGCTGATCGTAACGAGAAAAAGTTCATCAAAATGAAAGAAATATGCATCGAAACGAAGGAAATATTGATCGTAACGAGAAAGTGAGCATCAAAATAAAAAAATACGCATCGAATCGAAGGAAATGTTGATCTTAATGAGAAAATGAGCATTAAAATTGAGGAAATATACACGTAAACGAAGGAAATTTTGATCGTAATGAGAAAGTAACATCAAAATGAAGGAAATATGCATCGAAATAAAGGAAATATTGATCATAACGAGAAAATGAGCATCAAAAAGAAGGAAATCTGCATCGAAACGAATTAAATGTTGATCGTAACAAGAAAAGAAGCATCAAAATGAAGTAAATATGCATCGAAACGAAGGAAATGTTGATCGTAACGAGAAAATGAGCATTAAAATAAAGGAAATATACATCGAAACGAAGGTAATGTTGATCGTAAAGAGAAAATGAGAATCAAAACGAAGGAAATATGCATCAAAATGAAGGAAATGTTGATCGTAATGAGAAAACGAGCATAAAAAAGAATGAAATTTGCATCGAAATGAATGAAATGTTGATCGTAACAAGAAAAGGAGCATCAAAATGAAGTAAATATGCATTGAAATGAAGGAAATGCTGATCGAAACGAGAAAATGAGCATCCAAATGAAGGAAATATACATCGAAACGAAAGAAGTATTGATCGTAACGAGAAAATGAGCATCAAAATGAAGGAAATATGCATCGAAATGAAGGAAATATTGATCGTAACGAGAAAATAAGCATCAAAATGAAAGAAATATGCATCGAAACGAAGGAAATATTGATCGTAACAATAAAATGAGCATTAAAAGAAGGAAATAAACATCGAAACGAAGGTAATGTTGATCGTAAAGGGAAAATGATAATCAAAACGAAGGAAATATGCATCGAAATGAAGGAAATATTGATCGTAACTAGAAAATGAGCATCAAAAAGAAGGAAATTTGCGTCGAAATGAATGAAATGTTGATCGTAACAAGAAAAGGAGCATCAAAATGAGGCAAATATGCATCGAAACGAAGGAAATACTGATCGTAACGAGAAAATGAGCATCCAAATGAAGGAAATATGCATCGAAATGAAGGAAATATTAATCGTAACGAGAAAATGAGCATCAAAATAAAGGAAATATGCATCGAAACGAAGGAAATATTGATAATAACGAGAAAACGAGCATCAAAAAGAAGGAAATCTGTAGCAAAACGAATGAAATGTTGATCGTAACAAGAAAAAGAGCATCAAAATGAAATAAATATGCATCAAAACGAAGGAAATGTTGATCGTAACAAGAAAAAGAGTATCAAAATTAAATAAATATGCATCGAAACGAATGAAATGTTGATCGTAACAAGAAAAGGAGCATCACGATGAAGTAAATATGCATTGAAATGAAGGAAATGCTGATCGTTACGAGAAAATGAGCAACAAAACGAAGGAAATATGTATCGAAACCAAGGAAATATTGATCGTAACGAGAAAATTAGCATCAAAAAGAAGGAAATCTGCATCGAAACGAATGAAATGTTGATCGTAACAAGAAAAGAAGCATCAAAATGAAGTATATATGCATCGAAACGAAGGAAATACGGATCGTAACGAGAAAATGAGCAACAAAATGAAGGAAATATGCATCGAAGGAAATATTGATCGTAACGAGAAAATGAGCATCAAAATGAAGGAAATTTGCATCGAAACGAAGGAAATATTGATCGTAACGAGATAATGAGAATCAAAATGAAGGAAATATGCATCGAAATGAAGGAAATGTTGATCGTAACGAGAAAATGAGCATTAAAATGAAGGAAATATGCATCGAAACGAAGGTAATGTTGATCGTAAAGAGAAAATTAAAATTAAAATGAAGGAAATATGCATCGAAACGATGGAAATATTGATCGTAACGAGAAAACGAGCTTCAAAAAGAAGGAAATATGCATCGAAACGAAAGAAATGTTGATCGTAACAAGAAAAGGAGCATCTAAATGAAGTAAATATGCATCAAGACGAAAGAATTGCTGATCGTGACGAGAAAAAGTTCATCAAAATAAAGGAAATATGCATCGAAACGAAGAAAATGTTGACCGTAACGAGAAAACGAGCATTAAAAAGAAGGAAATCTCCATCGAAACGAATGAAATGTTGATCGTAACAAGAAAAGAAGCATCAAAATGAAGTAAATATGCATCGAAACGAATGAAATGCTTATCGTAACGAGAAAATGAGCATCCAAATGATGGAAATATGCATCGAAACGAAGCAAATATTGATCGTAACGAGAAATTAGCATCAAAATGAAGGAAATATGCATTGAAACGAAGGAAATATTGATCGTAATCTGAAAATGAGCATCAAAATGAAGAAAATACGTATCAAAACGAATGAAATATTGATCGTAACGAGAAAATGAGCATTAAAATAAAGGAAATATACATCGAAACGAAGGTAATGTTGATCGTAAAGAGAAAATGAGAATCAAAACGAAGGAAATATGCATCGAAATGAAGGAAATGTTGATCGTAACGAGAAAACGAGCATCAAAAAGAATGAAATTTGCATCGAAATGAATGAAATGTTGATCGTAACAAGAAAAGGAGCATCAAAATGAAGTAAATATGCATTGAAACGAAGGAAATGCTGATCGAAACGAGAAAATGAGCATCCAAATGAAGGAAATGTACATCGAAACGAAAGAAGTATTGATCGTAACGATAAAATGAGCATCAAAATGAAGGAAATATGCATCGAAATGAAGGAAATATTGATCGTAACGAGAAAATAAGCATCAAAATGAAAGAAATATGCATCGAAACGAAGGAAATATTGATCGTAACAATAAAATGAGCATTAAAAGAAGGAAATAAACATCGAAACGAAGGTAATGTTGATCGTAAAGAGAAAATGAGAATCAAAACGAAGGAAATATGCATCGAAATGAAGGAAATATTGATCGTAACTAGAAAATGAGCATCAAAAAGAAGGAAATTTGCGTCGAAATGAATGAAATGTTGATCGTAACAAGAAAAGGAGCATCAAAATGAGGCAAATATGCATCGAAACGAAGGAAATACTAATCGTAACGAGAAAATGAGCATCCAAATGAAGGAAATATGCATCGAAATGAAGGAAATATTAATCGTAACGAGAAAATGAGCATCAAAATAAAGGAAATATGCATCGAAACGAAGGAAATATTGATCATAACGAGAAAACGAGCATCAAAAAGAAGGAAATCTGCAGCAAAACGAATGAAATGTTGATCGTAACAAGAAAAAGAGCATCAAAATGAAATAAATATGCATCAAAACGAAGGAAATGTTGATCGTAACAAGAAAAAGAGCATCAAAATGAAATAAATATGCATCGAAACGAATGAAATGTTGATCGTAACAAGAAAAGGAGCATCACGATGAAGTAAATATGCATTGAAAAGAAGGAAATGCTGATCGTTACGAGAAAATGAGCAACAAATCGAAGGAAATATGTATCGAAACCAAGGAAATATTGATCGTAACGAGAAAACAAGCATCAAAAAGAAGGAAATCTGCATCGAAACGAATGAAATGTTGATCGTAACAAGAAAAGAAGCATCAAAATGAAGTATATATGCATCGAAACGAAGGAAATACGGATCGTAACGAGAAAATGAGCAACAAAATGAAGGAAATATGCATCGAAGGAAATATTGATCGTAACGAGAAAATGAGCATCAAAATGAAGGAAATTTGCATCGAAACGAAGGAAATATTGATCGTAACGAGATAATGAGAATCAAAATGAAGGAAATATGCATCGAAATGAAGGAAATGTTGATCGTAACGAGAAAATGAGCATTAAAATGAAGGAAATATGCATCGTAACGAAGGTAATGTTGATCGTAAAGAGAAAATGAAAATTAAAATGAAGGAAATATGCATCGAAACGATGGAAATATTGATCGTAACGAGAAAACGAGCTTCAAAAAGAAGGAAATCTGCATCGAAACGAAAGAAATGTTGATCGTAACAAGAAAAGGAGCATCTAAATGAAGTAAATATGCATCAAGACGAAAGAATTGCTGATCGTGACGAGAAAAAGTTCATCAAAATAAAGGAAATATGCATCGAAACGAAGAAAATATTGATCGTAACGAGAAAACGAGCATCAAAAAGAAGGAAATCTCCATCGAAACGAATGAAATGTTGATCGTAACAAGAAAAGAAGCATCAAAATGAAGTAAATATGGATCGAAACGAAGGAAATGCTTATCGTAACGAGAAAATGAGCATCCAAATGATGGAAATATGCATCGAAACGAAGCAAATATTTTTCGTAACGAGAAATTAGCATCAAAATGAAGGAAATATGCATTGAAACGAAGGAAATATTGATCGTAATGGGAAAATGAGCATCAAAATGAAAGAAATATGCATCGAAACGAAGGAAATGTTGATCGTAAAGTGAAAATGAGAATCAAAACGAAGGAAATATGCATCCAAATGAAGGAAATGTTGATCGTAACGAGAAAACGAGCATCAAAAAGAAGGAAATCTGCATCGAAACGAATGAAATGTTGATCGTAACAAGAAAAGGAGTGTCAAAATGAAGTAAATATGCATCAAAACGAAGGAAATATTGATCGTAAAGAGAAAATGAGAATCAAAATGAAGGAAATATGCATAGAAAAAAGGAAATATAGATCGTAACGAGAAAACGAGCATTAAAAAGAAGGAAATTTGCATCGAAATGAATGAAATGTTGATCGTAACAAGAAAAGGAGCATCAAAATGAAGTAAATATGCATCAAAATGAAGTAAATGCTGATCGTAACGAGAAAATTATCATCCAAATGAAGGAAATACGCATCGAAACGAAGGTATTGATTGTAACGAGAAAATGAGCATCAAGATGAAGGAAATATGCACGAAACGAAGGAAATATTTATCGTTACGAGAAAATGAGCATTAAAATGAATGAAATATGCATCGAAACGAATGTAATGTTGATCTTAAAAAGAAAATGAGAATCAAAATGAAAGAAATCTGCATAGAAACGAATGAAATGTTGATGGTAACAAGAAAAGGAGCATCAAAATGAAGTATATATACATCGAAACGAAGGAAATACTGATCGTAACGAGAAAATGAGCAACAAAATGAAGGAAATATGCATCAAAGGAAATATTGATCGTAACGAGAAAATGAGCATCAAAATGACAGAAATATGCATCGAAACGAATGAAATATTGTAACGAGATAATGAGAATCAAAATGAAGGAAATATGCATCGAAACGACGGAAATGTTGATAGTAACGAGAAAATGAGCATTAAAATGAAGGAAATATGCATCGAAACGAAGGTAATGTTGATAGTAAAGAGAAAATGAAAATTAAAATGAAGGAAATATGCATCGAAACGAAGGAAATATTGATCGTAACGAGAAAACAAGCATCAAAAAGAAGGAAATCTGCAACGAAACGAATGAAATGTTGATCGTAACAAGAAAAGGAGCGTCAAAATGAAGTAAATATGCATCGTAACGAAGGAAATGCTGATCGTAACGAGAAAAAGTTCATCAAAATGAAAGAAATATGCATCGAAACGAAGGAAATATTGATCGTAATGAAAAAGTGAGCATCAAAATAAAAAAATACGCATCGAATCGAAGGAAATGTTGATCTTAACGAGAAAATGAGCATTAAAATTGAGGAAATATACATGGAAACGAAGGAAATTTTGATCGTAATGAGAAAGTAGCATCAAAATGAAGGAAATATGCATCGAAATAAAGGAAATATTGATCATAACGAGAAAATGAGCATCCAAATGAAGGAAATATGCATCGAAACAAAGGAAATATTGACCGTAACGAGAAAATGAGCATCAAAATGAAGAAAATACGCATCAAAACGAAGGAAATATTGATCGTAACGAGAAAATGAGCATTAAAATAAAGGAAATATACATCGAAACGAAGGTAATGTTGATCGTAAAGAGAAAATGGGAATCAAAACGAAGGAAATATGCATCGAAATGAAGGAAATGTTGATCGTAACGAGAAAACGAGCATCAAAATGAATGAAATTTGCATCGAAATGAATGAAATGTTGATCGTAACAAGAAAAGGAGCATCAAAATGAAGTAAATATGCATTGAAACGAAGGAAATACTGATCGAAACGAGAAAATGAGCATCCAAATGAAGGAAATATACATCGAAACGAAAGAAGTATTGATCGTAACGAGAAAATGAGCATCAAAATGAAGGAAATATGCATCGAAATGAAGGAAATATTGATCGTAACGAGAAAATAAGCATCAAAATGAAAGAAATATGCATCGAAATGAAGGAAATATTGATCGTAACAATAAAATGAGCATTAAAATGAAGGAAATAAACATCGAAACGAAGGTAATGTTGATCGTAAAGAGAAAATGAGAATCAAAACGAAGGAAATATGCATCGAAATGAAGGAAATATTGATCGTAACTAGAAAATTAGCATAAAAAAAAAGGAAATTTGCATCGAAATGAATGAAATATTTATCGTAACAAGAAAAGGAGCATCAAAATGAAGCAAATATGCATCGAAACAAAGGAAATGCTGATCGTAACGAGAAAATAAGCATCCAAATGAAGGAAATATGCATCGAAATGAAGGAAATATTTATCGTAACGAGAAAATGAGCATCAAAATAAAGAAAATATGCATCGAAACGAAGGAAATATTGATCATAACGAGAAAACGAGCATCAAAAAGAAGGAAATCTTCAGCAAAACGAATGAAATGTTGATCGTAACAAGAAAAAGAGCATCAAAATGAATTAAATATGCATCGAAACGAAGGAAATATTGAACGTAACAAGAAAAAGAGCATCAAAATGAAATAAATCTGCATCGAAACGAATGAAATATTGATCGTAACAAGAAAAGGAGAATCACGATGAAGTAAATATGCATTGAAATGAAGGAAATGCTGATCGTTACGAACGAGAAAACAAGCATAAAAAAGAAGGAAATCTGCATTGAAACGAATGAAATGTTGATCGTAACAAGAAAAGGAGCGTCAAAATGGAGTAAATATGCATCGAAACGTAGAAAATGCTAATCGTAACGAGAAAAAGTGCACCAAAATGAAGGAAATATGCATCGAAACAAAGGAAATATTGATCGTAATGAGAAAGTGAGCATCAAAATGAAGGAAATATGCATCAAAACGAAGGAAATGTTGATCGTAACGAGAAAATGAGCAATAAAATGAAGGAAATATTCATCGAAATGAAGGAAATGTTGATCGTAATGAGAAAAAGAAAATCAAAACGAAAGAAATATGCATCAAAATAAAAGAAATATTGAGCGCAACGAGAAAATGAGCATCAAAAGGAAGGAAATCTGCATCGAAACGAATGAAATATTGATCGTAACAAGAAAATGAGCATCAAAATAAAGTAAATATGCATCGAAACGAAGGAAATGCTGATAGTAACGAGAAAATGAGAATCCAAATGAAGGAAATATTCATCGAAACGAAGGAAATATTGACCGTAACGAGAAAATGAGCATCAAAATGAAGGAAATACGCATCGAAACGAAGGAAATATTGATCGTAACGAGAAAATGAGCATTAAAATGATGGAAATATACATTGAACAAAGGTAATGTTGATCGTAAAGAGAAAATGAGAATCAAAACGAAGGAAATATGCATCGAAATGAAGGAAATGTTGATCGTAACAAGAAAACGAGCATCAAAAAGAAGGAAATTTGCATCGAAATGAATGAAATGTTGATTGTAACAAGAAAAGGTGCATCAAAATAAAGTAAATATGCATCGAAACGAAGGAAATGCTGATAGTAACGAGAAAAAGTGCATCAAAATGAAGGAAATATGCATCAAAACGAAGGAAATATTGATCGTAACGAGAAAATGAAGTGTTGATCGTAATAAGAAAATGAGCATCAAATTAAGTAAATATGCATCAAATCGAAGGAAATGTTGATCGTAACGAGAAAATGAGAATCCAAATGAAGGAAATATTCATCGAAACGAAGAAATATTGATCGTAATGAGAAATTGAGAGTCAAAATGAAGGAAATATGCATCGAAACGAAGGAAACGTTGATCGTTGCGAGAAAATGAGCATTAAAATGAAGGAAATATGCATCGAAACGAAGGTAACGTTGATCGTAAAGGGAAAATGAGAATCAAAATGAGGGAAATATGCATCGAAATGAAGAAAATATTGATCGTAACGAGAAAACGAGCATCAAAAAGAAGGTAATCAGCATCGAAACGAATGAAATGTTGATCGTTACACGAAAATGAGCGTCAAAATGAAGTAAATATGCATTAAAACGAAGGTAATGCTGATTGTAACGAGAAAACGAGCATCAAAATAAAGGAAATACGCATCAAAACGAAATAAATGTTGATCGTAATAAGAAATCAAGCATCAAAAAGAAGGAAATCTGCATCGTAATGTTGATCGTAAAGAGAAAATGAGAATCAAAACGAAGGAAGTATGCATCGAAATGAAGGAAATATTGATCGTAACGAGAAAACGAGCATAAAAAAGAAAGATATTTTCATCGAAACGAATGAAATGTTGATCGTAACAAGAAAATGAGCGTCAAAATGAAGTAAATATGCATCAAAACGAAAGAAATGCTGATCATAACGGGAAAACGAGCATCAAAATAAAGGAAATATGCATCGAAACAAAGGAAATGTTGATCGTTACGAGAAAACGAGCATAAAAAAGAAGTAAATCTGCATCGAAACGAAAGAAATGGTGATCGTAATAAGAAAAGAAACATCAAAATGAAGTAAATATGCATCGAAACGAAGGAAATGCTGATCGTAATGAGTAAATGAGCAACAAAATGAAGGAAATATGCATCGAAATGAAGGAAATATTGATCGTAACAAAAAAATGAGCATCAAAATGAAGGAAATATCCATCGAAATGAAGGAAATGTTGATCGTAACGAGAAAATAAGCATTAAAATTAAGGAAATATTCATCGAAACGAAGGAAATATTGATCGTAATGAGAAAACGAGCATCAAAAAGAAGAAAATTTGCATCAAAACGAATGAAATATTGATCGTAACGAGAAAACAAGCATCAAAAAGAAGGAAATCTGCATTGAAACGAATAAAATGTTGATCGTTACAAGAAAAGGAGCGTTAAAATTGAGTAAATATGCATCGAAACGAAGGAAATGCTGATCGTAACGAGAAAAAGTGCATCAAAATGATGGAAATATGCATCGAAACAAAGGAAATATTGATCATAATGAGAAAGTGAGCATCAAAATGAAGGAAATATGCTTCAAAACGAAGGAAATGCTGATCGTAACGAGAAAATGAGCGTTAAAATGAAGGAAATATTCATCGAAACGAAGGAAATGTTGATCGTAATGAGAAAAGGAGAATCAAAACGAAGAAAATATGCATCAAAATAAAGGAAATATTGAGCGTAACGAGAAAACGAGCATCAAAAGGAAGGAAATTTGCATCGAAACGAATGAAATATTGATCGTTACAAGAAAAGGAGCATCAAAATATAGTAAATATGCATCGAAACGAAGGAAATGCTGATAGTAACGAGAAAATGTGCATCAAAATGAAGGAAATATGCATCGAAACGAAGGAAATATTGACCGTAACGAGAAAATGAACATCAAAATGAAGGAAATATGCATCGAAACAAAGGAAATATTGATCGTAATGAGAAAGTGAGCAATAAAATGAAGGAAATATGCATCAAAACGAAGGAAATGTTGATCGTAACGAGAAAATGAGCAATAAAATGAAGGAAATATTAATCGAAATGAAGGAAATGTTGATCGTAATGAGAAAAAGAGAATCAAAACGAAAGAAATATGCATCAAAATAAAAGAAATATTGAGCGCAACGAGAAAATGAGCATCAAAAGGAAGGAAATCTGCATCGAAACGAATGAAATATTGATCGTAACAAGAAAAGGAGCATCAAAATAAAGTAAATATGCATCGAAACGAAGGAAATGCTGATAGTAACGAGAAAATGAGAATCCAAATGAAGGAAATATTCATCGAAACGAAGGAAATATTGACCGTAACGAGAAAATGAGCATCAAAATGAAGGAAATACGCATCGAAACGAAGGAAATATTGATCGTAACGAAAAAATGAGCATTAAAATGATGGAAATATACATTGAACAAAGGTAATGTTGATCGTAAAGAGAAAATGAGAATCAAAACGAAGGAAATATGCATCGAAATGAAGGAAATGTTGATCGTAACAAGAAAACGAGCATCAAAAAGAAGGAAATTTGCATCGAAATGAATGAAATGTTGACTGTAACAAGAAAAGGAGCATCAAAATAAAGTAAATATGCATCGAAACGAAGGAAATGCTGATAGTAACGAGAAAAAGTGCATCAAAATGAAGGAAATATGCATCAAAACGAAGGAAATATTGATCGTAACGAGAAAATGAAAATCAAAATGAAGGAAATATGCATCGAAACGAAAGAAATATTGATCGTAACGAGAAAATGAGCATTAAAATGAAGGAAATATTCATCGAAACGAAGGAAATATTGATCGTAATGAGAAAAGGAGCATCAAAACGAAGAAAATATGCATCGAAATGAGGAAATGCTGATCGTAACGAGAAAATGAACATTAAAATGAAGGAAATATTCATTGAAACTAAGGAAATGATGATCCTAATGAGAAAATGAGCATCAAAACGAAGGAAATATGCATCGAAATAAAGTAAATATTGATCGTAACGAGAAAACGAGCATAAAAAAAAAGGAAATCTGCATCGAAACGAATGAAATGTTGATCGTAACAAGAAAAGGAGCATCACAATGAAGTAAATATGCATTGAAACGAAGGAAAAGCTGATCGTAACGAGAAAATGAGCAACAAAACGAAGGAAATATGTATCGAAAACAAGGAAATATTGATCGTAACGAGAAAACAAGCATAAAAAAGAAGGAAATCTGCATCGAAACGAATGAAATGTTGATCGTAACAAGAAAAGGAGCATCAAAATGAAGTAAATATACATCGAAACGAAGGAAATACTGATCGTAACGAGAAAATGAGCAACAAAATGAAGGAAATATGCATCGAAGGAAATATTGATCGTAACGAGAAAATGAGCATCAAAATGAAGGAAATATGCATCGAAACGAAGGATATATTGATCGTAACGAGATAATGAGAATCAAAATGAAGGAAATATGCATCGAAACGAAGGAAATGTTGATCGTAACGAGAAAATGAGCATTAAAATGAAGGAAATATGCATCGAAACGAAGGTAATATGATCGTAAAGAGAAAATGAAAATTAAAATGAAGGAAATATGCATCGAAACGAAGGAAATATTGATCGTAACGAGAAAACGAGCATCAAAAAGAAGGAAATTTGCATCAAAACGAATGAAATGTTGATCTTAACAAGAAAAGGAGCGTCAAAATGAAGTAAATATGCATCCAAACGAAAGAAATACTGATCGTGACGAGAAAAAGTTCATCAAAATAAGGAAATATGCATCGAAACGAAGGAAATGTTGATAGTAACGAGAAAACGAGCATCAAAAAGAAGGAAATCTGCATCGAAACGAATGAAATGTTGATCGTAACAAGAAAAGAAGCATCAAAATGAAGCAAATATGCATCGAAATGAAGGAAATGTTGATCGTAACGAGAAAAAGTGCATCAAAATGAAGGAAATATGCATCGAAATGAAGAAAATATTGATCGTAATGAGAAAGTGAGCATCAAAATGAAGGGAATATGCATCGAAACGAATGAAATATTGATCGTAACGAGAAAGTGAGCATCAAAATGAAGGAAATATTCATTGAAACGAAGGAATGTTGATTGTAACGTGAAAATGAGCATTAAAATGAAGGAAATATTCATGGAAATGAAGGAAATGTAGATCGTAATGAGAAAAGGAGCATCAAAATGAAGGAAATATGCATCGAAACAAAGGAAATATTGATAATAATGAGAAAATGAGCATAAAAAATAAGGAAATCTATATCGAAACGAATGAAATGTTGATCGTAACAAGAAAAGAAGCATCAAAATTAAGTAAATATGCATCGAAACGAAGGAAATGCAGATCATAAAGAGAAAATGAGCATCCAAATAATGGAAATATGCATTGAAACGAAGGAAATATTGATCGTAACGAGAAAATGAGCATCAAAATGAAGGAAATATGCATCGAAACGAATGTAATGTTGATCGTAATGAGAAAATGAGCATCAAAATGAAGGAAATATTCATCGAAACGAAGGAAATATTGATCGTAACGAGAAAATGAGCATCAAAATGAAAGAAATATGCATCGAAATGAAGGAAATATTGATCGTAACGAGAAAATAAGCATTAAAATGAAGAAAATATGCATCGAAACGAAGGTAGTGTTGATCGTAAAAAGAAAATGGGAATCAAAACGATGGAAATATGCATCGAAACGACTGAAGTGTTGATCGTAATAAGAAAAGGAGCATCAAATGAAGTAAATATGCATCAAATCGAAGGAAATGTTGATCGTAACGAGAAAATGAGAATCCAAATGAAGGAAATATGCATCGAAACGAAGAAAATATTGATTATAATGAGAAATTGAGAGTCAAAATGAAGGAAATATGCATCGAAACGAAGGAAATGTTGATCGTTGCGAGAAAATGAGCATTAAAATGAAGGAAATATGCATCGAAACGAAGGTAACGTTGATCGTAAAGGGAAAATGAGAATCAAAACGAGGGAAATATGCATCGAAATGAAGAAAATATTGATCGTAACGAGAAAACGAGCATAAAAAAAAGGTAATCAGCATCGAAACGAATGAAAAGTTGATCGTTACACGAAAATGAGCGTCAAAATGAAGTAAATATGCATTAAAACGAAGGTAATGCTGATTGTAACGAGAAAACGAGCATCAAAATAAAGGAAATACGCATCAAAACGAAATAAATGTTGATCGTAACGAGAAATCAAGCATCAAAAAGAAGGAAATCTGCATCGTAATGTTGATCGTAAAGAGAAAATGAGAATCAAAACGAAGGAAGTATGCATCGAAATGAAGGAAATATTGATCGTAACGAGAAAACGAGCATAAAAAAGAAAGATATTTTCATCGAAACGAATGAAATGTTGATCGTAACAAGAAAATGAGCGTCAAAATGAAGTAAATATGCATCAAAACGAAAGAAATGCTGATCATAACGGGAAAACGAGCATCAAAATAAAGGAAATATGCATCGAAACAAAGGAAATGTTGATCGTTACGAGAAAACGAGCATAAAAAAGAAGTAAATCTGCATCGAAACGAAAGAAATGTTGATCGTAATAAGAAAAGAAACATCAAAATGAAGTAAATATGCATCGAAACGAAGGAAATGCTGATCGTAATGAGTAAATGAGCAACAAAATGAAGGAAATATGCATCGAAATGAAGGAAATATTGATCGTAACAAAAAAATGAGCATCAAAATGAAGGAAATATCCATCGAAATGAAGGAAATGTTGATCGTAACGAGAAAATAAGCATTAAAATTAAGGAAATATTCATCGAAACGAAGGAAATATTGATCGTAATGAGAAAACGAGCATCAAAAAGAAGAAAATTTGCATCAAAACGAATGAAATATTGATCGTAACGAGAAAACAAGCATCAAAAAGAAGGAAATCTGCATTGAAACGAATAAAATGTTGATCGTTACAAGAAAAGGAGCGTTAAAATTGAGTAAATATGCATCGAAACGAAGGAAATGCTGATCGTAACGAGAAAAAGTGCATCAAAATGATGGAAATATGCATCGAAACAAAGGAAATATTGATCATAATGAGAAAGTGAGCATCAAAATGAAGGAAATATGCTTCAAAACGAAGGAAATGCTGATCGTAACGAGAAAATGAGCGTTAAAATGAAGGAAATATTCATCGAAACGAAGGAAATGTTGATCGTAATGAGAAAAGGAGAATCAAAACGAAGAAAATATGCATCAAAATAAAGAAAATATTGAGCGTAACGAGAAAACGAGCATCAAAAGGAAGGAAATTTGCATCGAAACGAATGAAATATTGATCGTTACAAGAAAAGGAGCATCAAAATATAGTAAATATGCATCGAAACGAAGGAAATGCTGATAGTAACGAGAAAATGTGCATCAAAATGAAGGAAATATGCATCGAAACGAAGGAAATATTGACCGTAACGAGAAAATGAACATCAAAATGAAGGAAATATGCATCGAAATGAAGGAAATATTGATCGTAACGAGAAAATGAGCATTAAAATGAAGGAAATATTCATCGAAAAGAAGGAAATATTGATCGTAATGAGAAAAGGAGCTTCAAAACGAAGAAAATATGCGTCAAAACGAAGGAAATGCTGATCGTAACGAGAAAATGAGCATTAAAATGAAGGAAATATTCATTAAAACAAAGGAAATAATGATCCTAATGAGAAAAGGAGCATCAAAACGAAGAAAATATGCATTGAAATAAAGTAAATATTGATCGTAACGAGAAAACGAGCATCAAAAAGAAGGAAATCTGCATCGAAACGAATGAAATGTTGATCGTAACAAGAAAAGGAGCATCACGATGAAGTAAATATGCATTGAAATGAAGGAAATGCTGATCGTAACGAGAAAATGAACAACAAAACGAAGGAAATATGTATCGAAACCAAGGAAATATTGATCGTAATGAGAAAACAAGCATCAAAAAGAAGGAAATCTACATCGAAACGAATGAAATATTGATCGTAACAAGAAAAGGAGCATCAAAATGAAGTATATATGCATCGAAACGAAGGAAATACTGATCGTAACGAGAAAATGAGCAACAAAATGATGGAAATATGCATCGAAGGAAATATTGATCGTAACGAGAAAATTAGCATCAAAATGAAAGAAATATGCATCGAAACGAAGGAAATATTGATCGTAACGAGATAATGAGAATCAAAATGAAGGAAATATGCATCGAAACGAAGGAAATGTTGATCGTAACGAGAAAATGAACATTAAAATGAAGGAAATATGCATCGAAACGAAGGTAATGTTGATCTTAACAAGAAAACGAGCATCAAAAAGAAGGAAATTTGCATCGAAATGAATGAAATGTTGATCGTAACAAGAAAAGGAGCATCAAAATGAAGTAAATATACATCGAAACGAAGGAAATGCTGATCGTAACGAGAAAATGAGCATCTAAATGAAGGAAATATGCATCGAAACGAAGAAAATATTGATCGTAACGAGAAAATTAGCATCAAAATGAAGGAAATATGCATCGAAACGAATGAAATATTGATCGTAACGAGAAAATGAGCATTAAAATGATGGAAATATGCATCGAACAAGAAAATATTGATCGTAACAAGAAAATGAGCATTAAAATGAAGGAAATATGCATCGAAACTAAGGTAATGTAGATCGTAAAGAGAAAATGAAAATTAAAATGAAGGAAATATGCATCGAATCGAAGGAAATATTGATTGTAACGAGAAAACGAACATCAAAAAGAAGGAAATCTGTATCGAAACGAATGAAATGTTGGTCGTAACAAGAAAAGGAGCGTCAAAATGATGTAAATATGCATCAAAACGAAAGAAATGCTGATCGTGACGAGAAAAAGTTCATCAAAATAAAGGAAATATGCATCGAAACGAAGAAAATATTGATCGTAACGAGAAAACGAGCATAAAAAAGAAGGAAATATGCATCGAAATGAATGAAATGTTGATCGTAACAAGAAAAGAAGCATCAAAATGAAGTAAATATGCATCGAAACGAAGGAAATGCTGTTCGTAACGAAAAAATGAGCATCCAAATGAAGAAAATATTCATCAAAATGAAGGAAATATTGATCGTAACGAGAAATGAGCATCAAGATGAAGGAAATATGCATTGAAACGAAGGAAATATTGATCGTAACGGGAAAATGAGCATCAAAATGAAAGAAATATGCTTCGAAACGAAGGAAATGCTGATCGTAACGAGAAAATGAGCATTAAAATGAAGGAAATATGCATCAAAATGAAAGTCATGTTGATCGTAAAGAGAAAATGAGAATCAAAACGAAGGAAATATGCATCTAAATGAAGGAAATGTTGATCGTAACGAGAAAACGAGCATAAAAAAGAAGGAAATATGCATCGAAACGAATGAAATGTTGATCGTAACAAGAAAAGCAGTGTAAAAATGAAGTAAATATGCATCAAAATGAAGGAAATATTGAACGTAAAGAGAAAATGAGAATCAAAACGAAGGAAATATGCATAGAAACAAAGGAAATATAGATCGTAACGAGAAAACGAGCATCAAAAAGAAGGAAATTTGCATCGAAATGAATGAAATGTTGATCGTAACAAGAAATGGAGCATCAAAATGAAGTAAATATGCATCAAAACAAAGTAAATGCTGATCGTAACGAGAAAATGAACATCCAAATGAAGGAAATACTCATCAAAACGAAGGTATTGATTGTAACGAGAAAATGAGTATCAAGATGAAGGAAATATGCATCGAAACGAAGGAAATATATATCGTAACGAGAAAATGAGCATTAAAATGAATGAAATATGCATCGAAATGAATGTAATGTTGATCGTAAAAAGAAAATGAGAATCAAAACGAAGGAAATATGCATCGAAACGAAGGAAATATTGGTCGTAACGAGAAAACAAGCATAAAAAAGAAGGAAATCTGCATCGAAACTAATGAAATATTGATCATAACAAGAAAAGGATCGTCAAAATGAAGTAAATATGCATCGTAACGAAGGAAATGCTGATCGTATCGAGAAAAAGTTCATCAAAATGAAAGAAATATGCATCGAAACGAAGGAAATATTGATCGTAACGAGAAAGTGAGCATCAAAATAAAGAAAATACGCATCGAAATAAAGGAATATGCATCGAAATAAAGGAAATATTGATCATAACGAGAAAATGAGCATCAAAAAGAAGGAAATCTGCATCGAAACAAATGAAATGTTGATCGTAACAAGAAAAGAAGCATCAAAATGAAGTAAATATGCATCGAAACGAAGGAAATGTTGATCGTAACGAGAAAATGAGCATCCAAATGAAGGAAATATTCATCGAAACGAAGGAAATATTGACCGTAACGAAAAAATGAGCATCAAAATGAAGGAAATACACATCGAAATGAAGGAAATATTGATCGTAACGAGAAAATGAGCATTAAAATGAAGGAAATATACATCGAAATGAAGGTAATGTTGATCGTAAAGAGAAAATGAGAATCAAAACGAGGGAAATATTCATCGAAATGAAGGAAATGTTGATCGTAACAAGAAAACGAGCATCAAAAGGAAGGAAATTTGCATCGAAATGAATGAAATGTTGATTGTAACAAGAAAAGGAGCATCAAAATGAAGTAAATATGCATTGAAACGAAGGAAATGCTGATCGAAACGAGAAAATGAGCATCCAAATGAAGGAAATATGCATCGAAACAAAAGAAGTATTGATCGTAACGAGAAAATGAGCATCAAAATGAAAGAAATATGCATCGAAATGAAGGAATTATTGATCGTAATGAGAAAATGATCATCAAAATGAAAGAAATATGCATCGAAATGAAGGAAATATTGATCGTAACAAGAAAATGAGCATTAAAATGAAGGAAATATGCATCGAAACGAAGGTAATGTTGATCGTAAAGAGAAAATGAGAATTAAAACGGAGGAAATATGCATCGAAATGAAGGAAATGTTGATCGTAATGAGAAAATGAACATCCAAAAGAAGGAAATTTGCATCGAAATGAATGAAATGTTGATCGTAACAAGAAAAGGAGCATCAAAATGAAGCAAATATGCATCGAAACGAAGGAAATGCTGATCGTAACGAGAAAATGAGCATCCAAATGAAGGAAATATGCATCGAAATGAAGGAAATATTAATCGTAACGAGAAAATGAGCATCAAAATAAAGGAAATATGCATCGAAACGAAGAAAATATTGATCATAACGAGAAAACGAGCATCAAAAAGAAGGAAATCTGCAGCAAAACGAATGAAATGTTGATCGTAACAAGAAAACGAGCATCAAAATGAAATAAATATGCATCGAAACGAAGGAAATGCTGATCGTAACGAGAAAATGAGTATCCAAATGAAGGAAATAAGCATCGAAACGGAGGAAATATTGATCGTAACGAGAAAATGAGAATCAAAATGAAGGAAATATGCATCGAAACGAAGGTAATATTGATCGTAACGAGAAAATGAGCATTACAATGATGGAAATATGCATCGAAACAAAGGTAATGTTGATCGTAAAGAGAAAATGAAAATCAAAACGAAGGAAATATGCATCGAAATGAAGGAAATATTGATCGTAAAGAGAAAACGAGCATCAAAAAGAAGGAAATCTGCATCGAAACGAATGAAATGTTGAACGTAACAAGAAAATGAGCATCAAAATGAAGTAAATATGCATCAAAACGAAGGAAATGCTGATCGTAATGAGAAAACGTGCATCAATATAAAGGAAATATGCATCGAAACGAAGGAAATGTTGATCGTAACGAGAAAACAAGCATCAAAAAGAAGGAAATCTGCATCTGCTCAAAATGAAGGAAATATGCATCGAAACTAATGAAATATTGATCATAACAAGAAAAGGATCGTCAAAATGAAGTAAATATGCATCGTAACGAAGGAAATGCTGATCGTATCGAGAAAAAGTTCATCAAAATGAAAGAAATATGCATCGAAACGAAGGAAATATTGATCGTAACGAGAAAGTGAGCAACAAAATAAAGAAATTACGCATCGAAATAAAGGAATATGCATCGAAATAAAGGAAATATTGATCATAACGAGAAAATGAGCATCAAAAAGAAGGAAATCTGCATCGAAACGAATGAAATGTTGATCGTAACAAGAAAAGAAGCATCAAAATGAAGTAAATATGCATCGAAACGAAGGAAATGTTGATCGTAACGAGAAAATGAGCATCCAAATGAAGGAAATATTCATCGAAATGAAGGAAATATTGACCGTAACGAGAAAATGAGCATCAAAATGAAGGAAATACGCATCGAAACGACGGAAATGTTGATCGTAACGAGAAAATGAACATTAAAATGAAGGAAATATGCATCGAAACGAAGGTAATGTTGATCGTAAAGAGAAAATGAGAATCAAAATGAAGGAAATATGCATCGAAATGAAGGAAATATTGATCGTAACGAGAAAACGAGCATCAAAAAGAAGGAAATTTGCATCGAAATGAATGAAATGTTGATCGTAACAAGAAAAGTAGCATCAAAATGAAGTAAATATGCATCGAAACGAAGAAAATGCTGATCGTAACGAGAAAATGAGCATCCAAATGAAGGAAATATGCATCGAAACAAAGAAAATATTGATCGTAACGAGAAAATTAGCATCAAACTGAAGGAAATATGCATCGAAACGAAGGAAATATTGATCGTAACGAGAAAATGAGCATTAAAATGATGGAAATATACATTGAACAAAGGTAATGTTGATCGTAAAGAGAAAATGAGAATCAAAACGAAGGAAATATGCATCGAAATGAAGGAAATATTGATCGTAACATGAAAATGAGCATCAAAAAGAAGGAAATCTGCATCGAAACGAATGAAATGTTGATCGTAACAAGAAAATGAGCGTCAAAAAGAAGTAAATATGCATAAAAACGAAGGAAATGTTGATCGTAATGGGAAAATGAGCATCAAAATAAAGGAAATATGCATAGAAATAAAGGAAATGTTTATCGTTACGAGAAAACGTGCATCAAAAAGAAGGAAATCTGCCTCGAAAGGAGTGAAATGTTGATCGTAACAAGAAAAGAAACATCAAAATAAAGTAAATATGTATCGAAATGAAGGAAATGCTGATCGTAATGAGAAAATGAGCAACAAAATGAAGGGAATATGCATCGAAATGAAGGAAATATTGATCGTAACGAAAAAATGAGCATCAAAATGAAGGAAATATGCATCGAAACGAAGGAAATGTTGATCGTAACGAGAAAATGAGCATTAAAATGAAGGAAATATGCATCGAAATGAAGTTAATGTTGATCGTAAAAAGAAAATGAGAATCAAAACGAAGGAAATATGCATCGAAACAAAGAAAATGTTGATCGTAACGAGAAAACAAACATCAAAAAGAAGGAAATCTGCATTGAAACGAATGAAATGTTGATAGTAACAAGAAAAGGAGCGTCAAAATGAAGTAAATATGCATCGAAACGAAGGAAATGCTGATCATAACGAGAAAAGTGCATCAAAATGAAGAAAATATGCATCGAAACAAAGGAAATATTGATCGTAATGAGAAAGTGAGCATCAAAATGAAGGAAATATGCATCAAAAAGAAAGGAAATGTTGATCGTAACGAGAAAATGAGCATTAAAATGAAGGAAATATTCATCGAAATGAAGGAAATGTTGATCGTAATGAGAAAAGGAGAATCAAAACGAAAGAAATATGCATCAAAATAAAAGAAATATTGAGCGTAACGAGAAAACGAGCATCAAAAGGAAGGAAATCTGCATCGAAACGAATGAAATATTGATCGTAACAATAAAAGTAGCATCAAAATAAAGTAAATATGCATCGAAACGAAAGAAATGCTGATAGTACGGGAAAAAGTGCATCAAAATGAAGGAAATATGCATCGAAACGAAGGAAATATTGATCGTAACGAGAAAATGAACATCAAAATGAAGGAAATATGCATCGAAACGAATGAAATATTGATCGTAACGAGAAAATGAGCATTAAAATGAAGGAAATATTCATCGAAATGAAGGAAATATTGATCGTAATGAGAAAAGGAGCATCAAAACGAAGAAAATATGCATCGAAACGAAGGAAATGCTGATCGTAACTAGAAAATGAGCATTAAAATGAAGGAAATATTCATCTAAACGAAGGAAATGATGATCCTAATGAGAAAATGAGCATCAAAACGAAGGAAATATACATCGAAATAAAGTAAATATTGATCGTAACGAGAAAACGAGCATAAAAAAGAAGGAAATCTGCATCGAAACAAATGAAATGTTGATCGTAACAAGAAAAGGAGCATCACAATGAAGTAAATATGCATTGAAACGAAGGAAAAGATGATCGTAACGAGAAAATGAGCAACAAAACGAAGGAAATATGTATCGAAACCAAGGAAATATTGATCGTAACGAGAAAACAAGCATAAAAAGAAGGAAATCTGCATCGAAACGAATGAAATTTTGATCGTAACAAGAAAAGGAGCATCAAAATGAAGTAAATGTACATCGAAACGAAGGAAATACTGATCTTAACGAGAAAATGAGCAACAAAATGAAGGAAATATGCATCGAAGGAATTATTGATCGTAACGAGAAAATGAGCATCGAAATGTAGGAAATATGCATCGAAACGAAGGAAATATTGATCGTAACGAGATAATGAGAATCAAAATGAAGGAAATATGCATCGAAACGAAGGAAATATTGATCGTAACGAGAAAAATGAGCATTAAAATAAAGGAAATAGCATCGAAACGAAGGTAATATTGATCGTAAAGAGAAAATAAAATTAAAATGAAGGAAATACGCATCGAAACGAAGGAAATATTGATCGTAACGAGAAAACGAGCATCAAAAAGAAGGAAATTTACATCAAAACGAATGAAATGTTGATCTTAACAAGAAAAGGAGCATCAAAATGAAGTAAATATGCATCCAAACGAAAGAAATACTGATCGTGACGAGAAAAAGTACATCAAAATAAAGGGAATATGCATCGATACGAAGGAAATATTGATCGTAACGAGAAAGCGAGCATCAAAAAGATGGAAATCTGCATCGAAACGAATGAAATGTTGATCGTAACAAGAAAAGAAGCGTCAAAATGAAGTAAATATGCGTCGAAATAAAGGAAATGTTGATCGTAACGAGAAAAAGTGCATCAAAATGAAGGAAATATGCATCAAAATGAAGAAAATATTGATCGTAATGAGAAAGTGAGCATCAAAGTGAAGGGAATATGCATCGAAACGAAGGAAATATTGATCGTAATGAGAAAGTGAGCATCAAAATGAAGGAAATATGCATCGAAACGAAGGAAATGTTGATTGTAACGTGAAAATGAGCATAAAAATGAAGGAAATATTCATGGAAACGAAGGAAATGTTGATCGTAATGAGAAAAGGAGCATCAAAATGAAGGAAATATGCATCGAAACAAAAGAAATATTGATCATAACGAGAAAATGAGCATTAAAAAGAAGGAAATCTGTATCGAAACGAATGAAATGTTGATCGTAACAAGAAAAGAAGCATCAAAATTAAGTAAATATGCATCGAAACGAAGGAAATGCTGATCATAAAAAGAAAATGAGCATCCAAATAATGGAAATATACATTGAAACGAAGGAAATATTGATCGTAACGAGAAAATGAGCATCAAAATGAAGGAAATATGCATCGAAACGAAGGAAATGCTGATCGTAACTAGAAAATGAGCATCCAAATGAAGGAAATATGCATCGAAACGAAGAAAATATTGATCGTAACGAGAAAATTAGCATCAAAATGAAGGAAATATGCATCGAAACGAAGGAAATATTGATCGTATCGAGAAAATGAGCATTAAAATGATGGAAATATGCATCGATCAAAGGTAATGTTGATCGTAAAGAGAAAATGAGAATTAAAACGAAGGAAATATGCATCGAAATGAAGGAAATATTGATCGTAACGAGAAAACGAGCATCAAAAAGAAGGAAATCTGTATCGAAACGAATGAAGTGTTGATCGTAACAAGAAAATGAGCGTCAAAATAAAGTAAATATGCATCAAAACGAAGGAAATGCTGATCGTAATAGGAAAATGAGCATCAAAATAAAGGAAATATGCATCGAAATAAAGGAAATGTTGATCGTTACGAGAAAACGAGCATTAAAAAGAAGGAAATCTGCCTCGAAACGAGTGAAATGTTGATCGTAACAAGAAAAGAAACATCAAAATGAAGTAAATATGTATCAAAACGAAGGAAATGCTTATCGTAATGAGAAAATGAGCAACAAAATGAAGGAAATATGCATCGAAATGAAGGAAATATTGATCGTAACGAAAGAATGAGCATCAAAATGAAGGAAATATGCATCGAAACGAAGGAAATATTGATCGTAACGAGAAAATGAGCATTAAAATGAAGGAAATATGCATCGAAATGAAGTTAATGTTGATCGTAAAAAGAAAATGAGAATCAAAACGAAGGAAATATGCATCGAAACGAAGAAAATATTGATCGTAACTAGAAAACAAGCATAAAAAAGAAGGAAATCTGCATTGAAACGAATGAAATGTTGATCGTAACAAGAAAAGGAGCGTCAAAATGGAGTAAATATGCATTGAAACGAATGAAATGCTGATCATAATGAGTAAAAGTGCACCAAAATGAAGGAAATATGCATCGAAACAAAGGAAATATTGATCGTAATGAGAAAGTGAGCATCAAAATGAAGGAAATATGCATCAAAACGAAGGAAATGTTTATCGTAACAAGAAAATGAGCATTAAAATGAAGGAAATATTCATCGAAATGAAGGAAATGTTGATCGTAATGAGAAAAGGAGAATCAAAACGAAGGAAATATGCATCAAAATAAAAGAAATATTGAGCGTAACGAGAAAACGAGCAACAAAATGAAGGAAATATGCATCGAAAGAAATATTGATCGTAACGAGAAAATGAGCATCAAAATGAAGGAAATATGCATCGAAACGAAGAAAATATTCATCATAACGAGATAATGAGAATCAAAATGAAGGAAATATGCATCGAAACGAAGGAAATGTTGATCGTAACGAGAAAATGAACATTAAAATGAAGGAAATATGCGTCGAAACGAAGGTAATGTTGATCGTAACAAGAAAACGAGCATCAAAAAGAAGGAAATTTGCATCGAAATGAATGAAATGTTGATCGTAACAAGAAAAGGAGCATCAAAATGAAGTAAATATGCATCGAAATGAAGGAAATGCTGATCGTAACGAGAAAATGAGCATCTAAATGAAGGAAATATGCATCGAAACGAAGAAAATATTGATCGTAACGAGAAAATTAGCATCAAAATGAAGGAAATATGCATCGAAACGAAGGAAATATTGATCGTAACGAGAAAATGAGCATTAAAATGATGGAAATATGCATCGAACAAAGGTAATGTTGATCGTAAAGAGAAAATGAGAATCAAAACTAAGGAAATATGCATCGAAATGAAGGAAATATTGATCGTAACGAGAAAACAAGCATCAAAAAGAAGGAAATCTGCATCGAAACGAATGAAATGTTGATCGTAACAAGAAAATGAGCGTCAAAATGAAGTAAATATGCATCAAAATGAAGGAAATGCTGATCGTAACGGGAAAATGTGCATCAAAATAAAGGAAATATTCATCGAAATGAAGGAAATGTTGATCGTAATGAGAAAAGGAGAATCAAAACGAAGGAAATATGCATCAAAATAAAAGAAATATTTAGCGTAACGAGAAAACGAGCATCAAAAGGAAGGAAATCTGCATCGAAACGAATGAAATATTGATCGTAACAAGAAAAGGAGCATCAAAATAAAGTAAATATGCATCGAAACGAAGAAAATGCTGATAGTAACGAGAAAAAATGCATCAAAATGAAGGAAATATGCATCGAAACGAAGGAAATATTTATCGTAACGAGAAAATGAACATAAAAATGAAGGAAATATGCATCGAAACGAAGGAAATATTGATCGTAACGAGAAAATGAGCATTAAAATGAAGGAAATATTCATCGAAACGAAGGGAATATTGATCGTAATGAGAAAAGGAGCATCAAAACGAAGAAAACATGCATCGAAACTAAGGAAATGATGATCGTAACTATAAAATTAGCATTAAAATGAAGGAAATATTCATCAAAACGAAGGAAATGATGATCCTAATGAGAAAATGAGCATCAAGACGAAAGAAATATGCATCGAAATAAAGTAAATATTGATCGTAACGAGAAAACGAACATCAAAAAGAAGGAAATTTTCATCGAAACGAATTAAATGTTGATCGTAACAAGAAAAGGAGCATCACAATGAAGTAAATATGCATTGAAACGAAGGAAAAGCTGATCGTAACGAGAAAATGAGCAACAAAACAAAGAAAATATGTATCGAAATTAAGGAAATATTGATCGTAACGAGAAAACAAGCATAAAAAAGAAGGAAATCTGCATAGAAACGAATGAAATGTTGATCGTAACAAGAAAAGGAGCATCAAAATGAAGTAAATATACATCGAAACGAAAGAAATACTGATCGTAACGAAAAAATGAGCAACAAAATGAAGGAAATATGCATCGAAAGAAATATTGATCGTAACGAGAAATTGAGCATCAAAATGAAGGAAATATGCATCGAAACGAAGGAAATATTGATCGTAACGAGATAATGAGAATCAAAATGAAGGAAATATGCATCGAAACGAAGGAAATGTTGATCATAACGAGAAAATGAACATTAAAATGAAGGAAATATGTATCGAAACGAAGGTAATGTTGATCGTAACTAGAAAACGAGCATCAAAAAGAAGGAAATTTGCATCGAAATGAATGAAATGTTGATCGTAACAAGAAAAGGAGCATCAAAATGAAGTAAATATGCATCGAAACGAAGGAAATGCTGATCGTAACGAGAAAATAAGCATCTAAATGAAGGAAATAGGCATCGAAACGAAGAAAATATTGATCGTAACGAGAAAATTAGCATCAAAATGAAGGAAATATGCATCGAAACGAAGGAAATATTGATCGTAACGAGAAAATGAGCATTAAAATGATGGAAATATGCATCGAACAAAAGTAATGTTGATCGTAACGAGAAAACAAGAAAACAAGCATCAAAACGAAGGAAATCTGCATCGAAACGAATGAAATGTTGATCGTAACAAGAAAATGAGCGTCAAAATGAAGTAAATATGCATCAAAATGAAGGAAATGCTGATCGTAACGGGAAAATGTGCATCAAAATAAAGGAAATATGTATCGAAACGAATGAGAATCAAAAACGAAGGAAATATGCATCGAAATGAAGGAAATGCTGATCGTAACGGGAAAACAAGCATCAAAAAGAAGGAAATATGCATCGAAACGAATGAAATGTTGATTGTTACGAGAAAACGAGCATCAAAAAGAAGGAAATCTACCTCGAAACGAGTGAAATGTTGATCGTAACAAGAAAAGAAACATCAAAATGAAGTAAATATGTTTCGAAACGAAGGAAATGATGATCGTAATGAGAAAATGAGCAACAAAATGAAAGAAATATGCATCGAAATGAAGGAAATATTGATCGTAACGAAAAAATGAGCATCAAAATGAAGGAAATATGCTTCGAAACGAAGGAAATGTTGATCGTAACGATAAAATGAGCATTAAAATGAAGGAAATATGCATCGAAATGAATATAATGTTGTTCGTTAAAAGAAAATGAGAATCAAAACGAAGGAAATATGCATCGAAACGAAGAAAATATTGATCGTAACGAGAAAACAAGCATAAAAAAGAAGGAAATCTGTAATGAAACGAATGAAATGTTGATCGTAACAAGAAAATGATAGTCAAAATGGAGTAAATATGCATCGAAACGAAGGAAATGCTGATCGTAACGAGAAAAAGTGCACCAAAATGAAGGAACTATGCATCGAAACAAATGTAATATTGATCGTAATGAGAAAGTGAGTATCAAAATGAAGGAAATATGCTTCAAAACGAAGGAAATGTTGATCGTAACGGGAAAATGAGCATTAAAATTGTCACGCCCCGACCCCAGACAGAACGCGACAACCGCCACGTTAACCATATATTTCGCAGAATGGGTGCACTCCACTCCACAAAGTTTATAGAAAACGTAAGGCTTGCTATCAAGTACCTGTAGAACTGAACAACTGATAACAACGGTTACAACCCGAGGACATCATCTCATAAAGTTTCAACAAGGATTTACAAAGGTACAAAATACAACGGTGTAACTTAGTTTAAAGAAAATATACATGAACGATATAACATCGCGAAGATACAAAAAGAACATCAAGGGGGTCACCAAATATAAACTATACAATCTCGCCAATGAATCCGTCAATTTACATAAAAGAGAAAGTACCCAAAACACGGATTGGATGATGAGCAAACGATAGGCAAACCTCCAACCAAAACGATATCAACAGCCTGAAAAGGAAAGAATGATGGGGGGTGAGCAAAACCACTAGCTCAGTGAGGTGATAAGCCGGTCACCCCGACCCTTATACGAAGCATGTACTCCCACTCGCGGTTCATAACATAATATCCCACAATTCGTCCCACAATAAATATTCTCACTCAGTGTACATATTAATGAAAATAAAAACCTTAGTGCACATTTATGAATAACACAATTAGTTCAAACAACATGTTATCACATAAAAGACGCGTGGGTAGTCAATATCCTCCTCGAACTGAGCTCTCCGTCGAGAGACAGTCCAAGCCCGTCACCGTTACTCTAGATAAAATGCACATTAATATTCTTTCTCAATATGCCAAGTGCTAAAGTTCACAATTCAATATCGACGTGAATACTTGAAATGATCAAACATATAAACATATATGACATGCATGTCCCACACCGGTGACGTTGACTGAGCCTATAATAGACTAATCCATCTAACGATCACCCTCCAGAGTTCAGTATTTGGCAAATGGACAGGTGCCCCGTTAGATCTAACTCACGCGGGTTTGCCAATCCCGGGCAACTTGGTTGTCACTCTAACTCACCCGAACCGCGACAATTCGGGCTACTTAATCAATGTCGCTCCAACTCACCCGAACCGTGACCAATTCGGGCTACTTAACCTTGGTACCAGGCATACATATGCATGTGCATCATAAGATGAATAACGACTCAAGTTAGAGTCTTAATAGCACACAAGAATAACCAGAAATCAATTCTCAAATAATTCACAATAAATGTTATCAGATACCGAGCCGGCAAGACTCTTCAACATAAGTTAAAATCAATAATACTCATAAAATGGCTAACAGGACTCTAACCAGAGAAATCGAGCC
Organism: Pogostemon cablin; assembly: GCA_023678885.1. Lineage (NCBI taxonomy): Eukaryota > Viridiplantae > Streptophyta > Magnoliopsida > Lamiales > Lamiaceae > Pogostemon > Pogostemon cablin. The sequence goes on from JAHCLQ010000825.1 coordinate 38,924, forward strand.
AACCAGGCTCTTTACCACATAACACAATACCAAATAATTTTCTTATCAATTAACTAAAACTAAAATAAATGCACATTTATCGAGGGTCCACACTTCCCACAAGAGAAGGCGTTCCCGAATTATCAACTCACAAGGAAGTGATTAACTCTCTCCGGAATCTGAAGTCGGTCCCTTGCCCTTCGTCGATGGTTCTTTACCTAGAAAGGAGATGAGCAATTAAAGACAAATTAAATATAACTAACTATTAGCGTTAACATCCCTTTCATTGCTAAAAACAAATCCTAATCGAGTTCGAACGAGTCGATATTAAATAAAAATGGCATGTAACTCTTTAACATCAGTTCCCAATCCCATATAACCGTTTCAATACATTAACTAAACGAAACAATAAAAAAAATAAGTTTGAATTCGACATAAAAATTCTGAAATTTTCCAGCTAGCGGCAGTTTACGAGAAAAATCATAACTAATTGTAGAATTATTGGATTGAGGCATTTCAAGTGGCTACGGAAAGCTAACGAGTTCAGCTACGTACAGAAATTAAGTTTGCAAACTTTCGAGGGTAATAGCTATGTCAAAATCAGTTCGAACAGTCTGCAAATTACCCACATACCAAAAAGAAAAAAACCCCACAAAATTACAAAATCATGGAAGAAGGAAGCTTAATTCACACACCACTTACCTCAAAACAACTTAAAAACCACCTAGGATGAGGGTTGTAAGGGAGAATTTGATCAACAAGGGTTTCTCCTCTTCCTCTCTTCTTTCCCCTCTTTTGCTTTTCTTCTCCCGTTCTTCTCTCTCTTTTTTTTTTTAACTTTAGCCTTAATAATTATATATCAGGCCATTTAAGTGGGCTGAAACTTTGGGCCACAAAATAAATAAATAAATAAGTTTGGGCTTTCTAAAAAAAATATAGTTGGACTTAATTGGGCTGGCCTTTTGGGCCATAAAAATAAATAATTAGGTTTTGGGCTTTCTAACAAAATCTAGTTGGGCTAAGATAGGGCTGGCCTTTTGGGCCATAAAATAAATAAATAGGTTTTGGGCTTTCTAAAAAAAATCTAGTTGAACTAAGATATTATAAAAATAAAGGAAATATTCATCGAAATGAAGGAAATTTTGATCGTAATGAGAAAAGGAGAATCAAAACGAAGGAAATATGCATCAAAATAAAAGAAATATTGAGCGTAACGAGAAAACGAGCATTAAAAGGAAGGAAATCTGTATCGAAACGAATGAAATATTGATCGTAACCAGAAAAGGAGCATCAAAATAAAGTAAATATGCATCGAAAGGAAGGAAATGCTGATAGTAACGAGAAAAAGTGCATCAAAATGAAGGAAATATGCATCGAAACGAAGGAAATATTGATCGTAACGAGAAAAAGAACATCAAAATGAAGGAAATATGCATCGAAACGAAGGAAATATTGATCGTAACGAGAAAATGACCATTAAAATGAAGGAAATATTCATCGAAACGAAGAAAATATTGATCGTAATGAGAAAAGGAACATCAAAACGAAGAAAATATGCATCAAAACGAAGGAAATGATGATCGTAACTAGAAAATGAGCATTAAAATGAAGGAAATATTCATCGAAACGAAGGAAATGATGATCCTAATGTGAAAATGAGCATCAAAACGAAGGAAATATGCATCGAAATAAAGTTAATATTGATCGTAACGAGAAAACGAGCATAAAAAAGAAGGAAATATGCATCGAAACGAATGAAATGTTGATCGTAACAAGAAAAGGAGCATCACAATGAAGTAAATATGCATTGAAACGAAGGAAAAGCTTATCGTAATGAGAAAATGAGCAACAAAACGAAGGAAATATGTATCGAAACCAAGGAAATATTGATCGTAACGAGAAAACAAGCATAAAAAAGAAGGAAATCTGCATCGAAACGAATGAAATGTTGATCGTAACAAGAAAATGAGCATCAAAATGAAGTAAATATACATCGAAACGAAGGAAATACTGATCGTAACGAGAAAATGAGCAACGAAATGAAGAAAATCTGCATCGAAGGAAATATTGATCGTAACGAGAAAATGAGCATCAAAATGAAGGAAATATGCATCGAAACGAAGGAAATATTGATCGTAACGAGAAATTAGAATCAAAATGAAGGAAATATGCATCGAAACGAAGGAAATGTTAATCGTAACGAGAAAATGAGCATTAAAATGAAGGAAATATCCATCGAAACGAAGGTAATGTTGATCGTAACGAGAAAAAGAGCATCAAAAAGAAGGAAATTTGCATCGAAATGAATGAAATGATGATCGTAACAAGAAAAGGAGCATCAAAATGAAATAAATATGCATCGAAACGAAGGAAATGCTGATCATAATGAGAAAATTAGCATCCAAATGAAGGAAATATGCATCGAAACGAAGAAAATATTGATCGTAACGAGAAATTTAGCATCAGAATGAAGGAAATATGCATCGAAACGAAGGAAATATTGATCGTAACGAGAAAATGAGCATTAAAATGATGGAAATATGCATCGAACAAAGGTAATGTTGATCGTAAAGAGAAAATGGGAATCAAAACGAAGGAAATATGCATCGAAATGAAGGAAATATTGATCGTAACGAGAAAACGAGCATCAAAAAGAAGAAAATCTGCATCGAAACGAATGAAATGTTGATCGTAACATGAAAATGAGCGTCAAAATGAAGTAAATATGCATCAAAACGAAGGAAATGCTGATCGTAACGGGAAAATGAGCATCCAAATGAAGGAAATATGCATCGAAATGAAGGAAATGTTGAACGTTACGAGAAAACGAGCATCAAAAAGAAGGAAATCTGCCTCGAAACTAGTGAAATGTTGAACGTAACAAGAAAAGAAACATCAAAATGAAGTAAATATGCATCGAAATGAAGGAAATGCTGATCGTAACGAGAAAATGAGCATCTAAATGAAGGAAATATGCATCGAAACGAAGAAAATATTGATCGTAACGAGAAAATTAGCATCAAAATGAAGGAAATATGCATCGAAACGAAGGAAATATTGATCGTAACGAGAAAATGAGCATTAAAATGATGGAAATATGCATCGAACAAAGGTAATGTTGATCGTAAAGAGAAAATGAGAATCAAAACTAAGGAAATATGCATCGAAATGAAGGAAATATTGATCGTAACGAGAAAACAAGCATCAAAAAGAAGGAAATCTGCATCGAAACGAATGAAATGTTGATCGTAACAAGAAAATGAGCGTCAAAATGAAGTAAATATGCATCAAAATGAAGGAAATGCTGATCGTAACGGGAAAATGTGCATCAAAATAAAGGAAATATTCATCGAAATGAAGGAAATGTTGATCGTAATGAGAAAAGGAGAATCAAAACGAAGGAAATATGCATCAAAATAAAAGAAATATTTAGCGTAACGAGAAAACGAGCATCAAAAGGAAGGAAATCTGCATCGAAACGAATGAAATATTGATCGTAACAAGAAAAGGAGCATCAAAATAAAGTAAATATGCATCGAAACGAAGAAAATGCTGATAGTAACGAGAAAAAATGCATCAAAATGAAGGAAATATGCATCGAAACGAAGGAAATATTTATCGTAACGAGAAAATGAACATAAAAATGAAGGAAATATGCATCGAAACGAAGGAAATATTGATCGTAACGAGAAAATGAGCATTAAAATGAAGGAAATATTCATCGAAACGAAGGGAATATTGATCGTAATGAGAAAAGGAGCATCAAAACGAAGAAAACATGCATCGAAACTAAGGAAATGATGATCGTAACTATAAAATTAGCATTAAAATGAAGGAAATATTCATCAAAATGAAGGAAATGATGATCCTAATGAGAAAATGAGCATCAAGACGAAAGAAATATGCATCGAAATAAAGTAAATATTGATCGTAACGAGAAAACGAACATCAAAAAGAAGGAAATTTTCATCGAAACGAATTAAATGTTGATCGTAACAAGAAAAGGAGCATCACAATGAAGTAAATATGCATTGAAACGAAGGAAAAGCTGATCGTAACGAGAAAATGAGCAACAAAACAAAGAAAATATGTATCGAAATTGAGGAAATATTGATCGTAACGAGAAAACAAGCATAAAAAAGAAGGAAATCTGCATCGAAACGAATGAAATGTTGATCGTAACAAGAAAAGGAGCATCAAAATGAAGTAAATATACATCGAAACGAAAGAAATACTGATCGTAACGAAAAAATGAGCAACAAAATGAAGGAAATATGCATCGAAAGAAATATTGATCGTAACGAGAAATTGAGCATCAAAATGAAGGAAATATGCATCGAAACGAAGGAAATATTGATCGTAACGAGATAATGAGAATCAAAATGAAGGAAATATGCATCGAAACGAAGGAAATGTTGATCATAACGAGAAAATGAACATTAAAATGAAGGAAATATGTATCGAAACGAAGGTAATGTTGATCGTAACTAGAAAACGAGCATCAAAAAGAAGGAAATTTGCATCGAAATGAATGAAATGTTGATCGTAACAAGAAAAGGAGCATCAAAATGAAGTAAATATGCATCGAAACGAAGGAAATGCTGATCGTAACGAGAAAATAAGCATCTAAATGAAGGAAATAGGCATCGAAACGAAGAAAATATTGATCGTAACGAGAAAATTAGCATCAAAATGAAGGAAATATGCATCGAAACGAAGGAAATATTGATCGTAACGAGAAAATGAGCATTAAAATGATGGAAATATGCATCGAACAAAAGTAATGTTGATCGTAACGAGAAAACAAGAAAACAAGCATCAAAACGAAGGAAATCTGCATCGAAACGAATGAAATGTTGATCGTAACAAGAAAATGAGCGTCAAAATGAAGTAAATATGCATCAAAATGAAGGAAATGCTGATCGTAACGGGAAAATGTGCATCAAAATAAAGGAAATATGCATCGAAACGAATGAGAATCAAAAACGAAGGAAATATGCATCGAAATGAAGGAAATGCTGATCGTAACGGGAAAACAAGCATCAAAAAGAAGGAAATATGCATCGAAACGAATGAAATGTTGATTGTTACGAGAAAACGAGCATCAAAAAGAAGGAAATCTACCTCGAAACGAGTGAAATGTTGATCGTAACAAGAAAAGAAACATCAAAATGAAGTAAATATGTTTCGAAACGAAGGAAATGATGATCGTAATGAGAAAATGAGCAACAAAATGAAAGAAATATGCATCGAAATGAAGGAAATATTGATCGTAACGAAAAAATGAGCATCAAAATGAAGGAAATATGCTTCGAAACGAAGGAAATGTTGATCGTAACGATAAAATGAGCATTAAAATGAAGGAAATATGCATCGAAATGAATATAATGTTGTTCGTTAAAAGAAAATGAGAATCAAAACGAAGGAAATATGCATCGAAACGAAGAAAATATTGATCGTAACGAGAAAACAAGCATCAAAAAGAAGGAAATCTGTAATGAAACGAATGAAATGTTGATCGTAACAAGAAAATGATAGTCAAAATGGAGTAAATATGCATCGAAACGAAGGAAATGCTGATCGTAACGAGAAAAAGTGCACCAAAATGAAGGAACTATGCATCGAAACAAATGAAATATTGATCGTAATGAGAAAGTGAGTATCAAAATGAAGGAAATATGCTTCAAAACGAAGGAAATGTTGATCGTAACGGGAAAATGAGCATTAAAATTGTCACGCCCCGACCCCAGACAGAACGCGACAACCGCCACGTTAACCATATATTTCGCAGAATGGGTGCACTCCACTCCACAAAGTTTATAGAAAACGTAAGGCTTGCTATCAAGTACCTGTAGAACTGAACAACTGATAACAACGGTTACAACCCGAGGACATCATCTCATAAAGTTTCAACAAGGATTTACAAATGTACAAAATACAACGGTGTAACTTAGTTTAAAGAAAATATACATGAACGATATAACATCGCGAAGATACAAAAAGAACATCAAGGGGGTCACCAAATATAAACTATACAATCTCGCCAATGAATCCGTCAATTTACATAAAAGAGAAAGTACCCAAAACACGGATTGGATGATGAGCAAACGATAGGCAAACCTCCAACCAAAACGATATCAACAGCCTGAAAAGGAAAGAATGATGGGGGTGAGCAAAACCACTAGCTCAGTGAGGTGATAAGCCGGTCACCCCGACCCTTATACGAAGCATGTACTCCCACTCGCGGTTCATAACATAATATCCCACAATTCGTCCCACAATAAATATTCTCACTCAGTGTACATATTAATGAAAATAAAAACCTTAGTGCACATTTATGAATAACACAATTAGTTCAAACAACATGTTATCACATAAAAGACGCGTGGGTAGTCAATATCCTCCTCGAACTGAGCTCTCCGTCGAGAGACAGTCCAAGCCCGTCACCGTTACTCTAGATAAAATGCACATTAATATTCTTTCTCAATATGCCAAGTGCTAAAGTTCACAATTCAATATCGACGTGAATACTTGAAATGATCAAACATATAAACATATATGACATGCATGTCCCACACCGGTGACGTTGACTGAGCCTATAATAGACTAATCCATCTAACGATCACCCTCCAGAGTTCAGTATTTGGCAAATGGACAGGTGCCCCGTTAGATCTAACTCACGCGGGTTTGCCAATCCCGGGCAACTTGGTTGTCACTCTAACTCACCCGAACCGCGACAATTCGGGCTACTTAATCAATGTCGCTCCAACTCACCCGAACCGTGACCAATTCGGGCTACTTAACCTTGGTACCAGGCATACATATGCATGTGCATCATAAGATGAATAACGACTCAAGTTAGAGTCTTAATAGCACACAAGAATAACCAGAAATCAATTCTCAAATAATTCACAATAAATGTTATCAGATACCGAGCCGGCAAGACTCTTCAACATAAGTTAAAATCAATAATACTCATAAAATGGCTAACAGGACTCTAACCAGAGAAATCGAGCCAACCAGGCTCTTTACCACATAACACAATACCAAATAATTTTCTTATCAATTAACTAAAATTAAAATAAATGCACATTTATCGAGGGTCCACACTTCCCACAAGAGAAGGCGTTCCCGAATTATCAACTCACAAGGAAGTGATTAACTCTCTCCGGAATCTGAAGTCGGTCCCTTGCCCTTCGTCGATGGTTCTTTACCTAGAAAGGAGATGAGCAATTAAAGACAAATTAAATATAACTAACTATTAGCGTTAACATCCCTTTCATTGCTAAAAACAAATCCTAATCGAGTTCGAACGAGTCGATATTAAATAAAAATGGCATGTAACTCTTTAACATCAGTTCCCAATCCCATATAACCGTTTCAATACATTAACTAAACGAAACAATAAAAAAAATAAGTTTGAATTCGACATAAAAATTCTGAAATTTTCCAGCTAGCGGCAGTTTACGAGAAAAATCATAACTAATTGTAGAATTATTGGATTGAGGCGTTTCAAGTGGCTACGGAAAGCTAACGAGTTCAGCTACGTACAGAAATTAAGTTTGCAAACTTTCGAGGGTAATAGCTATGTCAAAATCAGTTCGAACAGTCTGCAAATTACCCACATACCAAAAAGAAAAAAACCCCACAAAATTACAAAATCATGGAAGAAGGAAGCTTAATTCACACACCACTTACCTCAAAACAACTTAAAAACCACCTAGGATGAGGGTTGTAAGGGAGAATTTGATCAACAAGGGTTTCTCCTCTTCCTCTCTTCTTTCCCCTCTTTTGCTTTTCTTCTCCCGTTCTTCTCTCTCTTTTTTTTTTTTAACTTTAGCCTTAATAATTATATATCAGGCCATTTAAGTGGGCTGAAACTTTGGGCCACAAAATAAATAAATAAATAAGTTTGGGCTTTCTAAAAAAAATATAGTTGGACTTAATTGGGCTGGCCTTTTGGGCCATAAAAATAAATAATTAGGTTTTGGGTTTTCTAACAAAATCTAGTTGGGCTAAGATAGGGCTGGCCTTTTGGGCCATAAAATAAATAAATAGGTTTTGGGCTTTCTAAAAAAAATCTAGTTGAACTAAGATATTATAAAAATAAAGGAAATATTCATCGAAATGAAGGAAATTTTGATCGTAATGAGAAAAGGAGAATCAAAACGAAGGAAATATGCATCAAAATAAAAGAAATATTGAGCGTAACGAGAAAACGAGCATTAAAAGGAAGGAAATCTGTATCGAAACGAATGAAATATTGATCGTAACAATAAAAGTAGCATCAAAATAAAGTAAATATGCATCGAAACGAAAGAAATGCTGATAGTACGGGAAAAAGTGCATCAAAATGAAGGAAATATGCATCGAAACGAAGGAAATATTGATCGTAACGAGAAAAAGAACATCAAAATGAAGGAAATATGCATCGAAACGAAGGAAATATTGATCGTAACGAGAAAATGACCATTAAAATGAAGGAAATATTCATCGAAACGAAGGAAATATTGATCGTAATGAGAAAAGGAACATCAAAACGAAGAAAATATGCATCAAAACGAAGGAAATGCTGATCGTAACTAGAAAATGAGCATTAAAATGAAGGAAATATTCATCGAAACGAAGGAAATGATGATCCTAATGTGAAAATGAGCATCAAAACGAAGGAAATATGCATCGAAATAAAGTTAATATTGATCGTAACGAGAAAACGAGCATAAAAAAGAAGGAAATCTGCATCGAAACGAATGAAATGTTGATCGTAACAAGAAAAGGAGCATCACAATGAAGTAAATATGCATTGAAACGAAGGAAAAGCTTATCGTAATGAGAAAATGAGCAACAAAACGAAGGAAATATGTATCGAAACCAAGGAAATATTGATCGTAACGAGAAAACAAGCATAAAAAAGAAGGAAATCTGCATCGAAACGAATGAAATGTTGATCGTAACAAGAAAAGGAGCATCAAAATGAAGTAAATATACATCGAAACGAAGGAAATACTGATCGTAACGAGAAAATGAGCAACGAAATGAAGAAAATCTGCATCGAAGGAAATATTGATCGTAACGAGAAAATGAGCATCAAAATGAAGGAAATATGCATCGAAACGAAGGAAATATTGATCGTAACGAGAAATTAGAATCAAAATGAAGGAAATATGCATCGAAACGAAGGAAATGTTAATCGTAACGAGAAAATGAGCATTAAAATGAAGGAAATATCCATCGAAACGAAGGTAATGTTGATCGTAACGAGAAAAAGAGCATCAAAAAGAAGGAAATTTGCATCGAAATGAATGAAATGATGATCGTAACAAGAAAAGGAGCATCAAAATGAAGTAAATATGCATCGAAACGAAGGAAATGCTGATCATAATGAGAAAATGAGCATCCAAATGAAGGAAATATGCATCGAAACGAAGAAAATATTGATCGTAACGAGAAATTTAGCATCAGAATGAAGGAAATATGCATCCAAACGAAGGAAATATTGATCGTAACGAGAAAATGAGCATTAAAATGATGGAAATATGCATCGAACAAAGTTAATGTTGATCGTAAAGAGAAAATGAGAATCAAAACGAAGGAAATATGCATCGAAATGAAGGAAATATTGATCGTAACGAGAAAACGAGCATCAAAAAGAAGAAAATCTGCATCGAAACGAATGAAATGTTGATCGTAACATGAAAATGAGCGTCAAAATGAAGTAAATATGCATCAAAACGAAGGAAATGCTGATCGTAACGGGAAAATGAGCATCAAAATAAAGGAAATATGCATCGAAATAAAGGAAATGTTGAACGTTACGAGAAAACGAGCATCAAAAAGAAGGAAATCTGCCTCGAAACGAGTGAAATGTTGAACGTAACAAGAAAAGAAACATCAAAATGAAGTAAATATGTATCGAAACGAAGGAAATGCTGATCGTAATCAGAAAATGAGCAACAAAATGAAGGAAATATGCATCGAAATGAAGGAAATATTGATCGTAACGAAAAAATGAGCATCAAAATGAAGGAAATATGCATCGAAACGAAGGAAATGTTGATCATAACGAGAAAATGAGCATTAAAATGAAATAAATATGCATCGAAATGAAGTTAATGTTGATCGTAAAAAGAAAATGAGAATCAAAATGAAGGAAATATGCATCGAAACGAAGAAAATATTAATCGTAACGAGAAAACAAGCATCAAAAAGAAGGAAATCTGCATTGAAACGAATGAAATGTTGATCGTAACAAGAAAAGGAGCGTCAAAATGGAGTAAATATGCATCGAATCTAAGGAAATGCTGATCGTAACGAGAAAGAGTGCACCAAAATGAAGGAAATATGCATCGAAACAAAGGAAATATTGATCGTAATGAGAAAGTGAGCATCAAAATGAAGGAAATATGCATCAAAACGAAGGAAATGTTGATCGTAACGAGAAAATGAGCATTAAAATGAAGGAAATATTCATCGAAATGAAGGAAACGTTGATCGTAATGAGAAAAGGAGAATCAAAACGAAGGAAATATGCATCAAAATAAAAGAAATATTGAGCGTAACGAGAAAACGAGCATTAAAAGGATGGAAATCTGCATCGGAACGAATGAAATATTGATCGTAACAAGTAAAGGAGCATCAAAATAAAGTAAATATGCATCGAAACGAAGGAAATGCTGATAGTAACGAGAAAAAGTGCATCAAAATGAAGGAAATATGCATCGAAACGAAGGAAATATTGATCGTAACTAGAAAATGAACATCAAAAAATGAAGGAAATATTCATCGAAACGAAGGAAATATAGATCGTAACGAGAAAATGTCCATTAATATGAAGGAAATATTCATCGAAACAAAGGAAATATTGATCGTAATGAGAAAAGGAGCATCAAAACGAAGAAAATTTGCATCAAAACGAATGAAATATTGATCGTAACGAGAAAACAAGCATCAAAAAGAAGGAAATCTGCATTGAAACGAATAAAATGTTGATCGTTACAAGAAAAGGAGCGTCAAAATGGAGTAAATATGCATCGAAACGAAGGAAATGCTGATCGTAACGAGAAAAAGTGCATCAAAATGAAGGAAATATGCTTCGAAACAAAGGAAATATTGATCATAATGAGAAAGTGAGTATCAAAATGAAGGAAATATGCTTCAAAACGAAGGAAATGCTGATCGTAACGAGAAAATGAGCGTTAAAATGAAGGAAATATTCATCGAAACGAAGGAAATGTTGATCGTAATGAGAAAAGGAAAATCAAAACGAAGAAAATATGCATCAAAATAAAGGAAATATTGAGCGTAACGAGAAAACGAGCATCAAAAGGAAGGAAATTTGCATCGAAACGAATGAAATATTGATCGTTACAAGAAAAGGAGCATCAAAATATAGTAAATATGCATCGAAACGAAGGAAATGATGATAGTAACGAGAAAATGTGCATCAAAATGAAGGAAATATGCATCGAAACGAAGGAAATATTGACCGTAACGAGAAAATGAACATCAAAATGAACGAAATATGCATCGAAATGAAGGAAATATGGATCGTAACGAAAAAATGAGCATTAAAATGAAGGAAATATTCATCGAAATGAAGGAAATATTGATCGTAATGAGAAAAGGAGCATCAAAACGAAGAAAATATGCATCAAAACAAAGGAAATGCTGATCGTAACGAGAAAATGAGCATTAAAATGAAGGAAATATTCATTGAAATGAAGGAAATAATGATCCTAATGAGAAAAGGAGCATCAAAACGAAGAAAATATGCATTGAAATAAAGTAAATATTGATCGTAACGAAAAAACGAGCATCAAAAAGAAGGAAATCTGCATCGAAACGAATGAAATGTTGATCGTAACAAGAAAAGGAGCATCACGATGAAGTAAATATGCATTGAAATGAAGGAAATGCTGATCGTAATGAGAAAATGAACAACAAAATGAAGGAAATATGTATCGAAACCAAGGAAATATTGATCGTAACGAGAAAACAAGCATCAAAAAGAAGGAAATCTACATCGAAACGAATGAAATGTTGATCGTAACAAGAAAAGGAGCATCAAAATGAAGTATATGTGCATCGAAACGAAGGAAATACTGATCGTAACGAGAAAATGAGCAACAAAATGAAGGAAATATGCATCGAAGGAAATATTGATCGTAACGAGAAAATTAGCATCAAAATGAAAGAAATATGCATCGAAACGAAGGAAATATTGATCGTAACGAGATAATGAGAATCAAAATGAAGGAAATATGCATCGAAACGAAGGAAATGTTGATCGTAACAAGAAAATGAGCATTAAAATGAAGGAAATATGCATCGAAACGAAGGTAATGTAGATCGTAAAGAGAAAATGAAAATTAAAATGAAGGAAATATGCATCGAATCGAAGGAAATATTGATCGTAACGAGAAAACGAACATAAAAAAGAAGGAAATCTGCATCGAAACGAATGAAATGTTGGTCGTAATAAGAAAAGGAGCGTCAAAATGAAGTAAATATGCATCAAAACGAAAGAAATGCTGATCGTGAGGAGAAAAAGTTCATCAAAATAAAGGAAATATGCATCGAAACGAAGAAAATATTGATCGTAAAAAGAAAACGAGCATAAAAAAGAAGGAAATATGCATCGAAACGAATGAAATGTTGATCGTAACAAGAAAAGAAGCATCAAAATGAAGTAAATATGCATCGAAACGAAGGAAATGCTGATCGTAACGAAAAAATGAGCATCCAAATGAAGAAAATATGCATCAAACTGAAGGAAATATTGATCGTAACGAGAAATGAGCATCAAAATGAAGGAAATATGCATTGAAACGAAGGAAATATTGATCGTAACGGGAAAATGAGCATCAAAATGAAAGAAATATGCATCGAAACAAAGGAAATGTTGATCGTAACGAGAAAATGAGCATTAAAATAAAGGAAATATGCATCGAAATGAAAGTTATGTTGATCGTAAAGAGAAAATGAGAATCAAAACGAAGGAAATATGCATCTAAATGAAGGAAATGTTGATCGTAAAGAAAACGAGCATCAAAAAGAAGGAAATCTGCATCGAAACGAATGAAATGTTGATCGTAACAAGAAAAGCAGTGTAAAAATGAAGTAAATATGCATCAAAATAAAGGAAATATTGAACGTAAAGAGAAAATGAGAATCAAAACGAAGGAAATATGCATAGAAACAAAGGAAATATAGATCGTAACGAGAAAACGAGCATCAAAAAGAAGGAAATTTGCATCGAAATGAATGAAATGTTGATCGTAACAAGAAAAGGAGCATCAAAATGAAGTAAATATGCATCAAAACGAAGTAAATGCTGATCGTAACGAGAAAATGAACATCCAAATGATGGAAATACGCATCAAAACGAAGGTATTGATTGTAACGAGAAAATGAGTATCAAGATGAAGGAAATATGCATCGAAACGAAGGAAATATTTATCGTAACGAGAAAATGAGCATTAAAATGAATGAAATATGCATCGAAACGAATGTAATGTTGATCGTAAAAAGAAAATGAGAATCAAAACGAAGGAAATATGCATCGAAACTAAGGAAATATTTATCGTAACGAGAAAACAAGCATAAAAAAGAAGGAAATCTGCATCGAAACTAATGAAATATTGATCGTAACAAGAAAAGGAGCGTCAAAATGTAGTAAATATGCATCGTAACGAAGGAAATGCTGATCGTATCGAGAAAAAGTTCATCAAAATGAAAGAAATATGCATCGAAACGAAGGAATTATTGATCGTAATGAGAAAGTGAGCATCAAAATAAAGGAAATACGCATCGAAACGAAGGAAATGTTGATCTTAACGAGAAAATGAGCATTAAAATTAAGGAAATATTCATGGAAACGAAGGAACTTTTGATCGTAATGAGAAAGGAGTATCAAAATAAAGGAATATGCATCGAAATAAATGAAATATTGATCATAACGAGAAAATGAGCATCAAAAAGAAGGAAATCTGCATCGAAACGAATGAAATGTTGATCGTAACAAGAAAAGAAGCATCAAAATGAAGTAAATATGCAACGAAATGAAGGAAATGTTGATCGTAACGAGAAAATGAGCATCCAAATATAGGAAATATTCATCGAAACGAAGAAAATATTGATCGTAACGAGAAAATGAGCATCAAAATAAAGGAAATACGCATCGAAACGAAGGAAATATTGATCGTAACGAGAAAATGAGCATTAAAATGAAGGAAATATACATCGAAATGAAGGTAATGTTGATCGTAAAGAGAAAATGAGAATCAAAACGAGGGAAATATGCATCGAAATGAAGGAAATGTTGATCGTAACAAGAAAACGAGCATCAAAAAGAAGGAAATTTGCATCGAAATGAATGAAATGTTGATTGTAACAAGAAAAGTAGCATCAAAATGAAGTAAATATGCATTGAAACGAAGGAAATGCTGATCGAAACGAGAAAATGAGCATCCAAATGAAGGAAATATGCATCGAAACAAAAGAAGTATTGATCGTAACGAGAAAATGAGCATCAAAATGAAAGAAATATGCATTGAAATGAAGGAATTATTGATCGTAATGAGAAAATGATCATCAAAATGAAAGAAATATGCATCGAAATGAAGGAAATATTAATCGTAACAAGAAAATGAGCATTAAAATGAAGGAAATATGCATCGAAACGAAGGTAATGTTGATCGTAAAGAGAAAATGAGAATTAAAACGAAGGAAATATGCATCGAAATGAAGGAAATGTTGATCGTAACGAGAAAATGAACATAAAAAAGAAGGAAATTTGCATCGAAACGAATGAAATGTTGATCGTAACAAGAAAAGGAGCATCAAAATGAAGCAAATATGCATCGAAACGAAGGAAATGCTGATCGTAACAAGAAAATGAGCATCCAAATGAAGGAAATATGCATCGAAATGAAGGAAATATTAATCGTAACGAGAAAATAAGCATCAAAATAAAGGAAATATGCATCGAAACGAAGAAAATATTGATCATAACGAGAAAACGAGCATAAAAAAGAAGGAAATCTGCAGCAAAACGAATGAAATGTTGATCGTAACAAGAAAACGAGCATCAAAATGAAATAAATATGCATCGAAACGAAGGAAATGCTGATCATAACGAGAAAATGAGTATCCAAATGAAGGAAATATGCATCGAAACGGAGGAAATATTGATCGTAACGAGAAAATGAGACTCAAAATGAAGGAAATATGCATCGAAACGAAGGTAATGTTGATCATAACGAGAAAATGAGCATTAAAATGATGGAAATATGCATCGAAACAAAGGTAATGTTGATCGTAAAGTGAAAATGAAAATCAAAACGAAGGAAATATGCATCGAAATGAAGGAAATATTGATCGTAAAGAGAAAACGAGCATAAAAAAGAAGGAAATCTGCATCGAAACGAATGAAATGTTGAACGTAACAAGAAAATGAGCATCAAAATGAAGTAAATATGCATCAAAACGAAGGAAATGCTGACCGTAATGAGAAAACGAGCATCAATATAAAGGAAATATGCATCGAAACGAAGGAAATGTTGATCGTAACGAGAAAACAAGCATCAAAAAGAAGGAAATCTGCATCTGCTCAAAATGAAGGAAATATGCATCGAAACGAAGGAAATATTGATCGTAACGAGAAAATGAGCATCAAAATGAAGGAAATACGCATCGAAACGACGGAAATGTTGATCGTAACGAGAAAATGAACATTAAAATGAAGGAAATATGCATCGAAACGAAGGTAATGTTGATCGTAAAGAGAAAATGAGAATCAAAACGAAGGAAATATGCATCGAAATGAAGGAAATATTGATCGTAACGAGAAAACAAGCATCAAAAAGAAGAAAATTTGCTTCGAAATAAATGAAATGTTGATCGTAACAAGAAAAGTAGCATCAAAATGAAGTAAATATGCATCGAAACGAAGGAAATGTTGATCGTAACGAGAAAATGAGCATCCAAATGAAGGAAATATGCATCGAAACGAAGAAAATATTGATCGTAACGTGAAAATTAGCATCAAACTGAAGGAAATATGCATCGAAATGAAGGAAATATTGATCGTAACGAGAAAATGAGCATTAAAATGATGGAAATATACATTGAACAAAGGTAATGTTGATCGTAAAGAGAAAATGAGAATCACAACGAAGGAAATATGCATCGAAATGAAGGAAATATTGATCGTAACGAGAAAACGAGCATCAAAAAGAAGGAAATCTGCATCGAAACGAATGAAATGTTGATCGTAACAAGAAAATGAGCGTCAAAATGAAGTAAATATGCATAAAAACGAAGGAAATGTTGATCGTAATGGGAAAATGAGCATCAAAATAAAGGAAATATGCATAGAAATAAAGGAAATGTTGATCGTTACGAGAAAACGAGCATCAAAAAGAAGGAAATCTGCCTCGAAACGAGTGAAATGTTGATCGTAACAAGAAAATGAGCATTAAAATGAAGGAAATATGCATCAAAAAGAAAGGAAATGTTGATCGTAACGAGAAAATGAGCATTAAAATGAAGGAAATATTCATCGAAATGAAGGAAATGTTGATCGTAATGAGAAAAGGAGAATCAAAACGAAGGAAATATGCATCAAAATAAAAGAAATATTGAGCGTAACGAGGAAACGAGCATCAAAAGGAAGGAAATCTTCATCGAAACGAATGAAATATTGATCGTAACAATAAAAGGAGCATAAAAATAAAGTAAATATGCATCGAAACGAAAGAAATGCTGATAGTAACGGGAAAAAGTGCATCAAAATGAAGGAAATATGCATCGAAATGAAGGAAATATTGATCGTAACGAGAAAATGAACATCAAAATGAAGGAAATATGCATCGAAACGAATGAAATATTGATCGTAACGAGAAAATGAGCATTAAAATGAAAGAAATATTCATCGAAATGAAGGAAATATTTATCGTAATGAGAAAAGGAGCATCAAAACGAAGAAAATATGCATCGAAACGAAGGAAATGCTGATCGTAACTAGAAAATGAGCATTAAAATGAAGGAAATATTCTTCTAAACGAAGGAAATGATGATCCTAATGAGAAAATGAGCATCAAAACGAAGGAAATATACATCGAAATAAAGTAAATATTGATCGTAACGAAAAAACGAGCATCAAAAAGAAGGAAATCTGCATCGAAACGAATGAAATGTTGATCGTAACAAGAAAAGGAGCATCACAATGAAGTAAATATGCATTGAAACGAAGGAAAAGATGATCGTAACGAGAAAATGAGCAACAAAACGAAGGAAATATGTATCGAGACCAAGGAAATATTGATCGTAACGAGAAAACAAGCATAAAAAAGAAGGAAATCTGGATCGAAACGAATGAAATTTTGATCGTAACATGAAAAGGAGCATCAAAATGAAGTAAATGTACATCGAAACGAAGGAAATACTGATCGTAACAAGAAAATGAGCAACAAAATGAAGGAAATATGAATCCAAGGAATTATTGATCGTAACAAGAAAATGAGCATCGAAATGTAGGAAATATGCATCGAAACAAAGGAAATATTGATCGTAACGAGATAATGAGAATCAAAATGAAGGAAATATGCATCGAAACGAAGGAAATATTGATCGTAACGAGAAAAATGAGCATTAAAATGAAGGAAATATGCATCGAAACGAAGGTAATGTTGATCATAAAGAGAAAATGAAAATTAAAATGAAGGAAATACGCATCGAAACGAAGGAAATATTGATCGTAACGAGAAAACGAGCATCAAAAAGAAGGAAATTTGCATCAAAACGAATGAAATGTTGATCTTAACAAGAAAAGGAGCGTCAAAATGAAGTAAATATGCATCCAAACGAAAGAAATACTGATCATGACGAGAAAAAGTTCATCAAAATAAAGGAAATATGCATCGAAACAAAGAAAATGTTGATCGTAACGAGAAAACGAGCATAAAAAAGAAGGAAATATGCATCGAAACGAATGAAATGTTGATCGTAACAAGAAAAGAAGCATCAAAATGAAGTAAATATGCATCGAAACGAAGGAAATGTTGATCGTAACGAGAAAATGAGCATCCAAATGAAGGAAATCTGCATCGAAACTAATGAAATATTGATCGTAACAAGAAAAGGAGCGTCAAAATGTAGTAAATATGCATCGTAACGAAGGAAATGTTGATCGTATCGAGAAAAAGTTCATCAAAATGAAAGAAATATGCATCGAAACGAAGGAATTATTGATCGTAATGAGAAAGTGAGCATCAAAATAAAGGAAATACGCATCGAAACGAAGGAAATGTTGATCTTAACGAGAAAATGAGCATTAAAATTAAGGAAATATTCATGGAAACGAAGGAACTTTTGATCGTAATGAGAAAGGAGTATCAAAATAAAGGAATATGCATCGAAATAAATGAAATATTGATCATAACGAGAAAATGAGCATCAAAAAGAAGGAAATCTGCATCGAAACGAATGAAATGTTGATCGTAACAAGAAAAGAAGCATCAAAATGAAGTAAATATGCATCGAAATGAAGGAAATGTTGATCGTAACGAGAAAATGAGCATCCAAATGAAGGAAATATTCATGGAACCAATCAAATATTGATCGTAACGAGAAAATGAGCATCAAAATAAAGGAAATACGCATCGAAACGAAGGAAATATTGATCGTAACGAGAAAATGAGCATTAAAATGAAGGAAATATACATCGAAATGAAGGTAATGTTGATCGTAAAGAGAAAATGAGAATCAAAACGAGGGAAATATGCATCGAAATGAAGGAAATGTTGATCGTAACAAGAAAACGAGCATCAAAAAGAAGGAAATTTGCATCGAAATGAATGAAATGTTGAGTGTAACAAGAAAAGGAGCATCAAAATGAAGTAAATATGCATTGAAACGAAGGAAATGCTTATCAAAACAAGAAAATGAGCATCCAAATGAAGGAAATATGCATCGAAACAAAAGAAGTATTGACCGTAACGAGAAAATGATCATCAAAATGAAAGAAATATGCATCGAAATGAAGGAATTATTGATCGTAATGAGAAAATGATCATCAAAATGAATGAAATATGCATCGGAATGAAGGAAATATTGATCGTAACAAGAAAATGAGCATTAAAATGAAGGAAATATGCATTGAAACGAAGGTAATTGTCACGCCCCAACCCCAGACAGAACGCGACAACCGCCACGTTAACCATAAATTTCGCAGAATGGGTGCACTCCACTCCACAAAGTTTATAGAAAATGTAAGGCTTGCTATCAAGTACCAGTAGAGCTGAACAACTGATAACAACGGGTACAACCCGAGGACATCATCTCAAAAAGTATCAACAAGGATTTACAAAGGTACAAAATACAACGGTGTAACTTAGATTAAAGAAAATATACATGAACGATATAACATCGCGAAGGTACAAAAAGAACATCAAGGGGGTCACCAAATATAAACTATACAATCTCGCCAATGAATCCGTCAATTTACATAAAAGAGAAAGTACCCAAAACACGGATTGGATGACGAGCAAACGATAGGAAAACCTCCAACCAAAACGATATCAACAGCCTGAAAAGGAAAGAATGATGGGGGTGAGCAAAACCACTAGCTCAGTGAGGTGATAAGCCGGTCACCCCGACCCTTATACGAAGCATGTATTCCACTCGCGGTTCATAACATAAAATCCCACATTTCGTCTCACAATAACTATTTCTCACTCAGTGTACATATTAATGAAAATAAAAACCTTAGTGCACATTTACGAATAACACAATTTGTTCAAACAACATGTTATCACAAAAAAGACGCGTGGGTAGTCAATATCCTCCTCGAAATGAGCTCTCCGTCGAGAGACAGTCCAAGCCCGTCACCGTTACTCTAGATAAAATGCACATTAATATTCTTTCTCAACGCCAAGTGCTAAAGTTCACAATTCAATATCGACTGAATATTTGAAATGATCAAACATATAAACATATATGACATGCATGTCCCACACCGGTGACGTTGACTGAGCCTATAATAGACTAATCCATCTAACGATCACCCTCCAGAGTATCAGTATTTGGCAAATGGACAGGTGCCCCGTTAGATCTAACTCACGCGGGTTTGCCAATCCCGGGCAACTTGGTTGTCACTCTAACTCACCCGAACCGCGACAATTCGGGCTACTTAATCAATGTCGCTCCAACTCACCCGAACCGTGACCAATTCGGGCTACTTAACCTTGGTACCAGGCATACATATGCATGTGCATCATAAGATGAATAACGACTCAAGTTAGAGTCTTAATAGCACACAAGAATAACCAGAAATCAATTCTCAAATAATTCACAATAAATGTTATCAGATACCGAGCCGGCAAGACTCTTCAACATAAGTTAAAATCAATAATACTCATAAAATGGCTAACAGGACTCTAACCAGAGAAATCGAGCCAACCAGGCTCTTTACCACATAACACAATACCAAATAATTTTCTTATCAATTAACTAAAACTAAAATAAATGCACATTTATCGAGGGTCCACACTTCCCACAAGAGAAGGCGTTCCCGAATTATCAACTCACAAGGAAGTGATTAACTCTTTCCGGAATCTGAAGTCGGTTCCTTGCTCTTCGTCGATGGTTCTTTACCTAGAAAGGAGATGAGCAATTAAAGACAAATTAAATATAACTAACTATTAGTGGTAACATCCCTTTCATTGCTAAAAACAAATCCTAATCGATTTCGAACGAGTCGATATTAAATAAAAAAATAGTATGTAACTCCTTAACATCAGTTCCCAATCCCACATAACCCGTTTCAATACATTAACTAGACGAAACGATAGAAAATAAGTTTGAATTCGACATAAAAATTCTGAAATTATCCAGCTAGCGGCAGTTTACGAGAAAAATTATAACTAATTGTAGAATAATCGGATTGAGGCGCTTCAAGTGGCTACGGAAAGCTAACGAGTTCAGCTACGTACAGAAATTAAGTTTGCAAACTTTCGAGGGCAATAGCTATCTCAAAATCAGTTCGAACAGTCTGCAAATTACCCACATACCAAAAAGAAAAACCCCACAAAATTACAAAATTATGGAAGAAGGAAGCTTAATTCACACACCACTTACCTCAAAACAACTTAAAAACCACCTAGGATGAGGGTTGTAAGGGAGAATTTGGTCAACAAGGGTTTCTCCTCTTCCTCTCTTCTTTCCCCTCTTTTGCTTTTCTTCTCCCGTTCTTCTCTCTCTTTTTTTTTTAACTTTAGTCTTACTAATTATATATCAGGCCATTTAAGTGGGCTGAAACTTTGGGCCACAAAATAAATAAATAAATAAGTTTGGGCTTTCTAAAAAAATTCTAATTGGGCTTAATTGGGCTGACCTTTTGGGCCATAAAAATAAATAAATAGGTTTTGGGCTTTCTAAAAAAAATCTAGTTTGGCTTAATTGGGCTGACCTTTTGGGCTATAAAAATAAATAAATAGGTTTTGGGCTTTCTAAAAAAAATCTAGTTGAACTAAGATATTATAAAGTATCCCCTCCTCCAAAAAGTTTCGTCCTCGAAACATAAACGTACCTAGAGATGAAAAGAGATTTGGATGGTGTTGACGCATGATTGACTCTGGTTCCCATGTTTCTTCTTCAATTTGATCACTTCTCCATAGAATTCTCACCATAGGAATGGATTTGTTACAAAGCATTTTCTCTCGGCGATCTACAATTTGAGCAGGTTGTACTTCGTACGATAGATTTTCCTTTAATACAACTGGGGGATCTTTGAGCACGTGCGAAGGATCTGGTTCATATTTTCTAAGCATAGAGACATGGAAGACATCGTGAATCTACGACAATTCCGATGGTAGCTCAAGTCGATACGCGACACGACCAATCATTTGCACGATCGTAAACGGGCCAATATACCTTGGACTCAACTTTCCTCGACGGCGGAATCGCAACACGCCCTTCCATGGAGAAACTTTCAGAAAAACTTTGTCTCCTTCATTAAACTCCAAATCGCGCCTCCTATTATCTGCGTAGCTTTTCTGTCGATCTTGCGCTGCCTTAAGTCTGTCTCGAATAAGTTGTATTTTTGCCTTCGCATCTTCGATTAGCTCTACTTGTTCGATTTGTCTCTCGCCAACCTCATCCCAAAAGAGTGGTGTTCGACACTTTCGGCCATACAGAGCTTCGTACGGGGGCATTCCAATGCTTGAATGATAACTGTTGTTATAAGCGAACTCCACCAAAGTCACGTACTTATCCCAGCTACCTCCCAAATTCAACACCACTGCACGTAGCATGTCTTCTAGTGTCTGTATAGTTCTCTCTGACTGTCCATCAGTCTGTGGATGAAACGAGGTACTGAATTGTAATTTTGTACCTAGCGCTTTCTGCAGACTAGGCCAAAAACGGGAAGTGAATCTTGGATCACGGTCAGATATGATTGACACTGGTACTCCGTGCAATCTCACGATCTCATCGACATATAACTTGGCAAGTTTCTCTAAAGATTCGTTGGTATGCACTGGAAGGAAATGTGCCGATTTCGTCAGACGATCGACAATGACCCAAATTGAGTCATGACCCTTTTGGGTTCGAGGTAAACCAGAAACAAAATCCATTGTGACGTTTTCCCATTTCCACTCAGGAATAGGTAGTGGTTGAAGCATGCCGGCTGGTTTTTGGTGTTCCGCTTTAATCTGTTGGCAAGATAAGCACTTTGATACAAATTCAGTAGTGTCCCGTTTCATACCTGGCCACCAATAATGCTCCCGAAGTGTTCTATACATTTTGGTACTACCAGGATGCATAGCATAGGCTGAAGAATGGGCTTCCTCAATAATAGCTCTACGAACATCAAGTTCTGATGGAACACAAACACGATTTTTAAAAGTAAGAAGTCCATCATCCCGAATTCGATATTCTGTTTCTTTTCCTTGATTTAGCTTCACAATCTTCTGTTGTAAATAAACATCGTGTGATTGTCTTTCTCGAATTTGCTCGAACAAGGTAGGTCTAACCTAGAATTTGGCGATTAAGGCAGAATCATTAGACTTTTCACAATCGAGCGAAATGTGTAAAGATTTAAATTGCTCCAACATAGGAAGATAAAAAGATTGAATAGAAGCAAGTGAGGTAGAAGACTTTCTACTCAGAGCATCTGCAACAACGTTCGCCTTACCAGGATGATAATCGATGACTAAGTCATAGTCACTAATCAACTCCATCCATCGCCTTTGCCTGAGGTTGAGCTCCTTTTGGGTGGTGATATACTTTAAGCTTTTGTGATCAGTGAAAACCCGACAAGTTGCACCATACAGATAGTGCCTCCAGATCTTCAATGCAAAGACGAATGCAGCCAACTCTAAATCATGTGTAGGATAATTTTCTTCGTTCTTCTTCAATTGCCTTGAAGCGTAGGCAATAACCTTTCCTTCTTGTATGAGAACGCATCCTAATCCTTGTCTCGAGGCGTCGCTATAAATGGTAAATTCTCCAATCGCTGGGTCTGGCAAAGCAAGAATAGGAGCTGAAATGAGTCGTCTTTTCAATTCTTGAAATGCTTCGTCGCATTCTTCATTCCATTCAAATTTTACCCCTTTCCGAGTCAATTTAGTCAAAGATGAAGCCAATAACGAAAAGTCTTTGACAAACCGTCGATAATATCCAGCTAATCCCAGAAAACTACGAATCTCTGTCACGTTCTTTGGACGCTCCCAATCTAGTATAGCTTGAATCTTCACTGGATCGACGTAGATTCCTTCTTTAGAAATGTGATGACCCAAAAAGCTTACCTCGCGAAGCCAAAATTCACACTTCGAGAATTTAGCATAAAGCTGGTTTTCTCTGAGAATGTTCAGAGCAATTCTTAGATGATGAGAATGCTCGTCGTCCGATTTAGAATAAATAAGAATGTCATCAATGAAGATGATGACAAACTTATCTAAGTATGGCCGAAAGACCCGATTCATAAGATCCATAAAAGCTGCAGGAGCATTTGTAAGTCCAAAAGGCATAACACGAAATTCAAAATGACCGTATCTGGTTCGAAAAGCTGACTTAGGGATATCAGATTCCCTAATCTTGAGTTGGTGATAACCGGATCGCAAATCAATTTTTGAGAACACAGTTGCTCCTTGTAATTGATCAAACAGATCATCGATTCTTGGAAGAGGATATTTGTTCTTAATTGTCACCTTGTTCAATTGACGGTAGTCAACACATAGGCGAAGTGATCCATCTTTCTTCTTGACAAAAAGAACTGGAGCACCCCACGGAGATGTGCTAGGTCGTATGATCCCCTTCTCCAATAATTCCCCAAGTTATGTCTGGAGTTCCTTGAGCTCAGCAGGCGACATTCGATATGGAGTAATCGATATAGGTGTGATTCCAGGAAGTACGTCAATGGAAAAATCAATCTCTCGATTCGGAGGTTGTCCTGGTAAGTCTTCGGGAAAGACATCAGGAAATTCATTCACGATTGGGATGTCATCTAGTTTAGTTTCAGAAAGAGAAGTATCGATGACAAATGCCAAGAATGCCTCACAACCCTTACGCATTAATTTATGCGCAGTCAACATTGAAATAAAAGAGAGGGATCTCGTTTGAAGTTTACCTTCAAAAACAAGTTCTGAGAATCCTGGTCTACGAAAAATAACAAGCTTCTCGTGGCAATCGAGAATTGCATGATGAGAAGAAAGCCAATCCATGCCAAGAATAACATCAAGATCAATCAAAGGCTATGGTATCAATTCAGCCTCTAAAATGACATCTTTGATCTTCAATGGACAACCAAGGAATACCGAATCACAAATTAGACGCTCTCCAAGAGGGGTATGAACGATGATTCCAGGTGACAAATGACAGATAGGATAATCTAAGATCGCAGTAAGATCATCTCGGATATAAGACCTATCAGAACCTGGGTCAAATAAAACGTAGACCTGATGGTCTCCTACAAACACATGGCCTAAAGAAGCAATATTAGGTGAGATTGTGATTTAAAAATTCGGAAAGATAGAATTTCTTACGAATGTTTTATTCGTAATCAAGTGGCATAACAAGGCGGGGTTAGATTTAGCATGTGAAAATACTCAAATTATAAATTACCTGTCACAACCTTCGGATCTGAGCGAGCCTCTTCTTGGGAAATATGAAATACTCTAGTTTGCTTCCTTCCTTGCATAGGTGATTGAGTACTAGGGCCGCTTGAGGCATCGGGCACTCTGGTAACTGCAGATCGAGTATCTCTGGGTGTAGAATATGTTAGTTTACCACGAAGCTGACCAGAACCCTGACTGCTTGTTCCCATAAGTTGAGGACAAGAACTTCGCATATGCCCCGGCTGTCGACACTGAAAACATACTTGAGGAGCCTTACAGGGGCCGTCATGATATTTTAGGCAATTCTGGCACTTGCGATTTTCACCAACCGATCCCGAGACATTGCTCCCGCCTCTACTAAACTGCTCCCGAGGTTGAGGAAAACTAATAGATGCCGAACTTGGTGCGCCACGCGAAGATCCCACACCCCTATACACCTTCGATGCATTTCCTGGAAATGCTCTCCCTTGCCTTTTCTTTTGAGATCGTTCTGCAAGCTTATGTCTCGCCTGAACTAAACCTTCAACCCTCAGGGCTTCTTCTACGAGATCGTCAAGACTTTCGTACTTGTCTCCGGACTTGATGCGATCTCGAATATTTAAATTAAGACCATCTTCAAATCTCTTGCATAAGTCTCTCGTCGTATATGACTCAGGAGCGAATTCTCGCAATTCCAGAAATTTGCTTTCTTACTCCACAACCGACATAATGCCTTGAAATAGGTTGAAGAACTCCTTTCTCTTTTGATCCTTGATGTACTGAGAGAAGTATCGATCTTTGAATCGTTCCACAAAGATAGCCCACGTAATAGTAACCGAAGATGTCTCTTTTAGATTCTGCCACCATCGTCGTGCATCTGGGCCTAACAGTTTGGTTGCAATGACCACACGATAACATTCTTCAATCATTAAAGTGTCAAAGGTCTCTGTAATCTCCTTTAACCATGCCCCCGCTTTAGAAACATCTCTTACACCGTCAAATTTCGATGTCCCCATGTTTTCAACTGCTTTCACCAAATCAGGTATAAAAAGTGCACCTCGAGAAGTAGAACCTCCTAAAGCCATTTCTGGAGTAAAAACTGGTACATTAGTTGTAGGTTGAATCGATTCATTAGCATGAAGAACCTCTTCAGTGACAGTCGTAGTTGTATGAGCAGTTGTAGGTGGTGGAACACCATGTATTCGAATGTGATCATAATACAATTGGTACTGCTCGGGTGTCATCATGTGCTCAACCCGCAACTGGGCTCGTGGTTGCTCTACCTGGAAAACCGGCACCCTATGATCAGAATTGATAGGGTCCGTAGCCGTCGGAGGAACGACATGATCAGAAGAAACATGTCCTCGAGGTCCACGAGGAACAGAAGAGAGTAGAGGACTCGGAGGATCACGAGGAGCGTGTCCTCGACCTCGACCTCGACGACGAACTGGAGGTGCCATAATGACTGAAAGGAAGAAAGGAAAGAAAATGCAAGGTCAACATCAAGGTAATACGATACCTTAGGATGACATAGAAACAAAGTTGGACTCATTGGCTCGACTCAAAAAGAATGAGAATCATAAAACCAGGCTCCGATACCAAGAAAGTTGTCACGCCCCGACCCCAGACAGAACGCGACAACCGCCACGTTAACCATAAATTTCGCAGAATGGGTGCACTCCACTCCACAAAGTTTATAGAAAATGTAAGGCTTGCTATCAAGTACCTGTAGAGTTGAACAACTGATAACAACGGGTACAACCCAAGGACATCATCTCAAAAAGTATCAACAAGGATTTACAAAGGTACAAAATACAACGGTGTAACTTAGTTTAAAGAAAATATACATGAACGATATAACATCGCGAAGGTACAAAAAGAACATCAAGGGGGTCACCAAATATAAACTATACAATCTCGCCAATGAATCCGTCAATTTACATAAAAGAGAAAGTACCCAAAACACGGATTGGATGACGAGCAAACGATAGGAAAACCTCCAACCAAAACGATATCAACAGCCTGAAAAGGAAAGAATGATGGGGGTGAGCAAAACCACTAGCTCAGTGAGGTGATAAGCCGGTCACCCCGACCCTTATACGAAGCATGTATTCCACTCGCGGTTCATAACATAAAATCCCACATTTCGTCTCACAATAACTATTTCTCACTCAGTGTACATATTAATGAAAATAAAACCTTAGTGCACATTTACGAATAACACAATTTGTTCAAACAACATGTTATTACAAAAAAGACGCGTGGGTAGTCAATATCCTCCTCGAAATGAGCTCTCCGTCGAGAGACAGTCCAAGCCCGTCACCGTTACTCTAGATAAAATGCACATTAATATTCTTTCTCAACGCCAAGTGCTAAAGTTCACAATTCAATATCGACTGAATACTTGAAATGATCAAACATATAAACATATATGACATGCATGTCCCACACCGGTGACGTTGACTGAGCCTATAATAGACTAATCCATCTAACGATCACCCTCCAGAGTATCAGTATTTGGCAAATGGACAGGTGCCCCGTTAGATCTAACTCACGCGGGTTTGCCAATCCCGGACAACTTGGTTGTCACTCTAACTCACCCGAACCGCGACAATTCGGGCTACTTAATCAATGTCGCTCCAACTCACCCGAACCGTGACCAATTCGGGCTACTTAACCTTGGTACCAGACATACATATGCATGTGCATCATAAGATGAATAACGACTTAAGTTAGAGTCTTAATAGCACACAAGAATAACCAGAAATCAATTCTCAAATAATTCACAATAAATGTTATCAGATACCGAGCCGGCAAGACTCTTCAACATAAGTTAAAATCAATAATACTCATAAAATGGCTAACAGGACTCTAACCAGAGAAATCGAGCCAACCAGGCTCTTTACCACATAGCACAATACCAAATAATTTTCTTATCAATTAACTAAAACTAAAATAAATGCACATTTATCGAGGGTCCACACTTCCCACAAGAGAAGGCGTTCCCGAATTATCAACTCACAAGGAAGTGATTAACTCTCTCCGGAATCTGAAGTCGGTTCCTTGCTCTTCGTCGATGGTTCTTTACCTAGAAAGGAGATGAGCAATTAAAGACAAATTAAATATAACTAACTATTAGTGGTAACATCCCTTTCATTGCTAAAAACAAATCCTAATCGATTTCGAACGAGTCGATATTAAATAAAAAAAATAGTATGTAACTCCTTAACATCAGTTCCCAATCCCACATAACCCGTTTCAATACATTAACTAGACGAAACGATAGAAAATAAGTTTGAATTCGACATAAAAATTCTGAAATTATCCAGCTAGCGGCAGTTTACGAGAAAAATTATAACTAATTGTAGAATAATCGGATTGAGGCGTTTCAAGTGGCTACGGAAAGCTAACGAGTTCAGCTACATACAGAAATTAAGTTTGCAAACTTTCGAGGGCAATAGCTATCTCAAAATCAGTTCGAACAGTCTGCAAATTACCCACATACCAAAAAGAAAAACCCCACAAAATTATAAAATTATGGAAGAAGGAAGCTTAATTCACACACCACTTACCTCAAAACAACTTAAAAACCACCTAGGATGAGGGTTGTAAGGGAGAATTTGGTCAACAAGGGTTTCTCCTCTTCCTCTCTTCTTTCCCCTCTTTTGCTTTTTTTCTCCCGTTCTTCTCTCTCTTTTTTTTTAACTTTAGTCTTACTAATTATATATCAGGCCATTTAAGTGGGCTGAAACTTTGGGCCACAAAATAAATAAATAAATAAGTTTGGGCTTTCTAAAAAAATTCTAATTGGGCTTAATTGGGCTGACCTTTTGGGCCATAAAAATAAATAAATAGGTTTTGGGCTTTCTAAAAAAAATCTAGTTGGGCTTAATTGGGTTGGCCTTTTGGGCTATAAAAATAAATAAATAGGTTTTGGACTTTCTAAAAAAAATCTAGTTGAACTAAGATATTATAGTAATGTTGATCGTAAAGAGAAAATGAGAATTAAAACGAAGGAAATATGCATCGAAATGAAGAAAATGTTGATCGTAACGAGAAAATGAACATCAAAAAGAATGAAATTTGCATCGAAATGAATGAAATGTTGATCGTAACAAGAGAAGGAGCATCAAAATGAAGCAAATATGCATCGAAACGAAGGAAATGCTGATCGTAACAAGAAAATGAGCATCCAAATGAAGGAAATATGCATCGAAATAAAGGAAATATTATTCATAACGAGAAAATAAGCATCAAAATAAAGGAAATATGCATCGAAACAAAGAAAATATTGATCATAACGAGAAAACGAGCATCAAAAAGAAGGAAATCTGCAGCAAAACGAATGAAATGTTGATCGTAACAAGAAAACGAGCATCAAAATGAAATAAATATGCATCGAAACGAAGGAAATGCTGATCATAACGAGAAAATGAGTATCCAAATGAAGGAAATATGCATCGAAACGGAGGAAATATTGATCGTAACGAGAAAATGAGAATCAAAATGAAGGAAATATGCATCAAAACGAAGGTAATATTGATCGTAACGAGAAAATGAGCATTAAAATGATGGAAATATGCATCGAAACAAAGGTAATGTTGATCGTAAAGTGAAAATGAAAATCAAAACGAAGGAAATATGCATCGAAATGAAGGAAATATTGATCGTAAAGAGAAAACGAGCATCAAAAAGAAGGAAATCTGCATCGAAACGAATTAAATGTTGAACGTAACAAGAAAATGAGCATCAAAATGAAGTAAATATGCATCAAAACGAAGGAAATGCTGACCGTAATGAGAAAACGAGCATCAATATAAAGGAAATATGCATTGAAACGAAGGAAACGTTGATCGTAACGAGAAAACAAGCATCAAAAAGAAGGAAATCTGCATCTGCTCAAAATGAAGGAAATATGCATCGAAACGAAGGAAATATTGATCGTAACGAGAAAATGAGCATCAAAATGAAGGAAATACGCATCGAAACGACGGAAATGTTGATCGTAACTAGAAAATGAACATTAAAATGAAGGAAATATGCATCGAAACGAAGGTAATGTTGATCGTAAAGAGAAAATGAGAATCAAAACGAAGGAAATATGCATCGAAATGAAGGAAATATTGATCGTAACGAGAAAACGAGCATCAAAAAGAAGGAAATTTGCATCGAAATGAATGAAATGTTGATCGTAACAAGAAAAGTAGCATCAAAATGAAGTAAATATGCATTGAAACGAAGGAAATGCTGATCGTAACGATAAAATGAGCATCCAAATGAAGGAAATATGCATCGAAACGAAGAAAATATTGATCGTAACGAGATAATTAGCATCAAACTGAAGGAAATATGCATCGAAACGAAGGAAATATTGATCGTAACGAGAAAATGAGCATTAAAATGATGGAAATATACATTGAACAAAGGTAATGTTGATCGTAAAGAGAAAATGAGAATCAAAACGAAGGAAATATGCATCGAAATGAAGGAAATATTGATCGTAACGAGAAAACGAGCATCAAAAAGAAGGAAATATGCATCGAAACGAATGAAATGTTGATCGTAACAAGAAAAGGAGCATCACAATGAAGTAAATATGCATTGAAACGAAGGAAAAGCTTATCGTAATGAGAAAATGAGCAACAAAACGAAGGAAATATGTATCGAAACCAATGAAATATTGATCGTAACGAGAAAACAAGCATAAAAAAGAAGGAAATCTGCATCGAAACGAATGAAATGTTGATCGTAACAAGAAAAGGAGCATCAAAATGAAGTAAATATACATCGAAACGAAGGAAATACTGATCGTAACGAAAAAATGAGCAACAAAATGAAGGAAATATGCATCGAAAGAAATATTGATCGTAACGAAAAAATGAGCATCAAAATGAAGGAAATATGCATCGAAACGAAGGAAATATTGATCGTAATGAGATAATGAGAATCAAAATGAATGAAATATGCATCGAAACGAAGGAAATGTTGATCGTAATGAGAAAATGAACATTAAAATGAAGGAAATATGCATCGAAACGAAGGTAATGTTGATCATAACTAGAAAACGAGCATCAAAAAGAAGGAAATTTGCATCGAAGTGAATGAAATGTTGATCGTAACAAGAAAAGGAGCATCAAAATGAAGTAAATATGCATCGAAACGAAGGAAATGCTGATCATAACGAGAAAATGAGCATCCAAATGAATGAAATATTCATCGAAACGAAGAAAATATTGATCGCAATGAGAAAATTAGCATCAAAATGAAGGAAATATGCATCGAAACGAAGGAAATATTGATCGTAACGAGAAAATGAGCATTAAAATGATGGAAATATGCATCGAACAAAGGTAATGTTGATCGTAAAGAGAAAATGAGAATCAAAACGAAGGAAATATGCATCGAAATGAAGGAAATATTGATCGTAACGAGAAAACAAGCATAAAAAAGAAGGAAATCTGCATCGAAACGAATGAAATGTTGATCGTAACAAGAAAAGAAACATCAAAATGAAGTAAATATGTTTCGAAACGAAAGAAATGATGATCGTAATGAGAAAATGAGCAACAAAATGAAGGAAATATGCATCGAAATGAAGGAAATATTGATCGTAACGAAAAAATGAGCATCAAAATGAAGGAAATATGCTTCGAAACGAAGGAAATGTTGATCGTAACGAGAAAATGAGCATTAAAATGATGGAAATATGCATCGAAATGAAGTTAATGTTGATCGTTAAAAGAAAATGAGAATCAAAACGAAGGAAATATGCATCAAAATGAAGAAAATATTGATCGTAACGAGAAAACAAGCATCAAAAAGAAGGAAATCTGCATTGAAACGAATGAAATGTTGATCGTAACAAGAAAAGGAGCGTAAAAATGGAGTAAATATGCATCGAAACGAAGGAAATACTGATCGTAACGGGAAAAAGTGCACCAAAATGAAGGAACTATGCATCGAAACAAATGAAATATTGATCGTAATGAGAAAGTGAGCATCAAAATGAAGGAAATATGCATCAAAACGAAGGATCGTAACGGGAAAATGAGCATTAAAATGAAGGAAATATTCATCGAAATGAAGGAAATTTTGATCGTAATGAGAAAAGGAGAATCAAAACGAAGGAAATATGCATCAAAATAAAAGAAATATTGAGCGTAACGAGAAAACGTGCATAAAAAGGAAGGAAATCTGTATCGAAACGAATGAAATATTGATCGTAACAAGAAAAGGAGCATCAAAATAAAGTAAATATGCATCGAAAGGAAGGAAATGCTAATAGTAACGAGAAAAAGTGCATCAAAATGAAGGAAATATGCATCGAAACGAAGGAAATATTGATCGTAACGAGAAAATGAACATCAAAATGAAGGAAATATGCATCGAAACGAAGGAAATATTGATCGTAACGAGAAAATGACCATTAAAATGAAGGAAATATTCATCGAAACGAAGGAAATATTGATAGTAATGAGAAAAGGAGCATCAAAACGAAGAAAATATGCATCAAAACGAAGGAAATGCTGATCGTAACTAGAAAATGAGCATTAAAATGAAGGAAATATTCATCGAAACGAAGGAAATGATGATCCTAATGTGAAAATGAGCATCAAAACGAAGGAAATATGCATCGAAATAAAGTAAATATTGATCGTAACGATAAAACGAGCATAAAAAAGAAGGAAATCTGCATCGAAACGAATGAAATGTTGATCGTAACAAGAAAAGGAGCATCACAATGAAGTAAATATGCATTAAAACGAAGGAAAAGCTTATCGTAATGAGAAAATGAGCAACAAAACGAAGGAAATATGTTTCGAAACGAAGGTAATTTTGATCGTAACGAGAAAACAAGCATCAAAAAGAAGGAAATCTGCATTGAAACGAATGAAATGTTGATCGTAACAAGAAAAGGAGCATCAAAATGAAGTAAATATACATCGAAACGAAGGAAATTCTGATCGTAACGAGAAAATGAGCATCGAAATGAAGAAAATATGCATCGAAAGAAATATTGATCGTAACGAGAAAATGAGCATCAAAATGAAGGAAATATGCATCGAAATGAAGGAAATATTGATCGTAACGAGATAATGAGAATCAAAATGAAGGAAATATGCATTGAAACGAAGGAAATGTTAATCGTAACGAGAAAATGTGCATTAAAATGATTGAAATATGCATCGAAACGAAGGTAATGTTGATCGTAACGAGAAAAAGAGCATCAAAAAGAAGGAAATTTGCATCGAAATGAATGAAATGATGATCGTAACAAGAAAAGGAGCATCAAAATGAAGTAAATATGCATCGAAACGAAGGAAATGCTGATCGTAATGAGAAAATGAGCATCCAAATGAAGGAAATATGCATCGAAACGAAGAAAATATTGATCGTAACGAGAAAATTAGCATCAAAATGAAGGAAATATGCATCGAAACGAAGGAAATATTGATCGTAACGAGAAAATGAGCATTAAAATGATGGAAATATGCATCGAACAAAGGTAATGTTGATCGTAAAGAGAAAATGAGAATCAAAACGAAGGAAATATGCATCGAAATGAAGGAAATATTGATCGTAACGAGAAAACGAGCATCAAAAGAAGGAAATCTGCATCGGAACGAATGAAATGTTGATCGTAACAAGAAAATGAGCGTCAAAATTAAGTAAATATGCATCAAAACGAAGGAAATGATGATCGTAACGGGAAAATGAGCATCAAAATAAAGGAAATATGCATCGAAAAAAAGGAAATGTTGATCGTTACGAGAAAACGAGCATCAAAAAGAAGGAAATATGCATCAAAATAAAAGAAATATTGAGCGTAACGAGAAAACGAGCATCAAAAGGAAGGAAATCTTCATCGAAACGAATGAAATATTGATCGTAACAATAAAAGAAGCATCAAAATAAAGTAAATATGCATCGAAACGAAAGAAATGCTGATAGTAACAGGAAAAAGTGCATCAAAATGAAGGAAATATGCATCGAAATGAAGGAAATATTGATCGTAACGAGAAAATGAACATCAAAATGAAGGAAATATGCATCGAAACGAATGAAATATTGATCGTAACGAGAAAATGAGCATTAAAATGAAAGAAATATTCATCGAAATGAAGGAAATATTGATCGTAATGAGAAAAGGAGCATCAAAACGAAGAAAATATGCATCGAAACGAAGGAAATGCTGATCGTAACTTGAAAATGAGCATTAAAATGAAGGAAATATTCATCTAAACGAAGGAAATGATGATCCTAATGAGAAAATGAGCATCAAAACGAAGGAAATATACATCGAAATAAAGTAAATATTGATCGTAACGAGAAAACGAGCATCAAAAAGAAGGAAATCTGCATCGAAACGAATGAAATGTTGATCGTAACAAGAAAAGGAGCATCACAATGAAGTAAATATGCATTGAAACGAAGGAAAAGATGATCGTAACGAGAAAATGAGCAACAAAACGAAGGAAATATGTATCGAAACCAAGGAAATATTGATCGTAACGAGAAAACAAGCATAAAAAAGAAGGAAATCTACATCGAAACGAATGAAATTTTGATCGTAACAAGAAAAGGAGCATCAAAATGAAGTAAATGTACATCGAAACGAAGGAAATACTGATCGTAACGAGAAAATGAGCAACAAAATGAAGGAAATATGAATCCAAGGAATTATTGATCGTAACAAGAAAATGAGCATCGAAATGTAGGAAATATGCATCGAAACGAAGGAAATATTGATCGTAACGAGATAATGAGAATCAAAATGAAGGAAATATGCATCGAAACGAAGGAAATATTGATCGTAACGAGAAAAATGAGCATTAAAATGAAGGAAATATGCATCGAAACGAAGGTAATGTTGATCATAAAGAGAAAATGAAAATTAAAATGAAGGAAATACGCATCGAAACGAAGGAAATATTGATCATAACGAGAAAACGAGCATCAAAAAGAAGGAAATTTGCATCAAAACGAATGAAATGTTGATCTTAACAAGAAAAGGAGCGTCAAAATGAAGTAAATATGCATCCAAACGAAAGAAATACTGATCATGACGAGAAAAATTTCATCAAAATAAAGGAAATATGCATCGAAACGAAGAAAATATTGATCATAACGAGAAAACGAGCATAAAAAAGAAGGAAATATGCATCGAAACGAATGAAATGTTGATCGTAACTTGAAAAGAAGCATCAAAATGAAGTAAATATGCATCGAAACGAAGGAAATGTTGATCGTAACGAGAAAATGAGCATCCAAATGAAGGAAATCTGCATCGAAACTAATGAAATATTGATCGTAACAAGAAAAGGAGCGTCAAAATGTAGTAAATATGCATCGTAACGAAGGAAATGCTGATCGTATCGAGAAAAAGTTCAACAAAATGAAAGAAATATGCATCGAAACGAAGGAATTATTGATCGTAATGAGAAAGTGAGCATCAAAATAAAGGAAATACGCATCGAAACGAAGGAAATGTTGATCTTAACGAGAAAATGAGCATTAAAATTAAGGAAATATTCATGGAAACGAAGGAACTTTTGATCGTAATGAGAAAGGAGCATCAAAATAAAGGAATATGCATCGAAATAAATGAAATATTGATCATAACGAGAAAATGAGCATCAAAAAGAAGGAAACTGCATCGAAACGAATGAAATGTTGATCGTAACAAGAAAAGAAGCATCAAAATGAAGTAAATATGCATCGAAATGAAGGAAATGTTGATCGTAACGAGAAAATGAGCATCCAAATGAAGGAAATATTCATCGAAACGAAGAAAATATTGACCGTAACGAGAAAATGAGCATCAAAATAAAGGAAATACGCATCGAAACGAAGGAAATATTGATCGTAACGATAAAATGAGCATTAAAATGAAGGAAATATACATCGAAATGAAGGTAATGTTGATCGTAAAGAGAAAATGAGAATCAAAACGAGGGAAATATGCATCGAAATGAAGGAAATATTGATCGTAACAAGAAAACGAGCATCAAAAAGAAGGAAATTTGCATCGAAATGAATGAAATGTTGATTGTAACAAGAAAAGGAGCATCAAAATGAAGTAAATATGCATTGAAACGAAGGAAATGCTTATCAAAACAAGAAAATGAGCATCCAAATGAAGGAAATATGCATCGAAACAAAAGAAGTATTGACCGTAACGAGAAAATGATCATCAAAATGAAAGAAATATACATCGAAATGAAAGAATGATTGATCGTAATGAGAAAATGATCATCAAAATGAATGAAATATGCATCGGAATGAAGGAAATATTGATCGTAACAAGAAAATGAGCATTAAAATGAAGGAAATATGCATTGAAACGAAGGTAATGTTGATCGTAAAGAGAAAATGAGAATTAAAACGAAGGAAATATGCATCGAAATGAAGGAAATGTTGATCGTAACGAGAAAATGAACATCAAAAAGAAGGAAATTTGCATCGAAATGAATGAAATGTTGATCGTAACAAGAAAAGGAGCATCAAAATGAAGCAAATATGCATCGAAACGAAGGAAATGCTGATCGTAACAAGAAAATGAGCATCCAAATGAAGGAAATATGCATCGAAATGAAGGAAATATTAATCGTAACGAGAAAATAAGCATAAAGGAAATATGCATCGAAACGAAGAAAATATTGATCATAACGAGCATCAAAAAGAAGGAAATCTGCAGCAAAACGAATGAAATGTTGATCGTAACAAGAAAACGAGCATCAAAATGAAATAAATATGCATCGAAACGAAGGAAATGCTGATCATAACGAGAAAATGAGTATCCAAATGAAGGAAATATGCATCGAAACGGAGGAAATATTGATCGTAACAAGAAAATGAGAATCAAAATGAAGGAAATATGCATCAAAACGAAGGTAATGTTGATCGTAACGAGAAAATGAGCATTAAAATGATGGAAATATGCATCGAAACAAAGGTAATGTTGATCGTAAAGTGAAAATGAAAATCAAAACGAAGGAAATATGCATCGAAATGAAGGAAATATTGATCGTAAAGAGAAAACGAGCATCAAAAAGAAGGAAATCTGCATCGAAACGAATTAAATGTTGAACGTAACAAGAAAATGAGCATCAAAATGAAGTAAATATGCATCAAAACGAAGGAAATGCTGACCGTAATGAGAAAACGAGCATCAATATAAAGGAAATATGCATTGAAACGAAGGAAATGTTGATCGTAACGAGAAAACAAGCATCAAAAAGAAGGAAATCTGCATCTGCTCAAAATGAAGGAAATATGCATCGAAACGAAGGAAATATTGATCGTAACGAGAAAATGAGCATCAAAATAAAGGAAATACGCATCGAAACGACGGAAATGTTGATCGTAACGAGAAAATGAACATTAAAATGAAGGAAATATGCATCGAAACGAAGGTAATGTTGATCGTAAAGAGAAAATGAGAATCAAAACGAAGGAAATATGCATCGAAATGAAAGAAATATTGATCGTAACGAGAAAACGAGAATCAAAAAGAAGGAAATTTGCATCGAAATGAATGAAATGTTGATCGTAACAAGAAAAGTAGCATCAAAATGAAGTAAATATGCATCGAAACGAAGGAAATGTTGATCGTAACGATAAAATGAGCATCCAAATGAAGGAAATATGCATCGAAACGAAGAAAATATTGATCGTAACGAGAAATTAGCATCAAACTGAAGGAAATATGCATCGAAACGAAGGAAATATTGATCGTAACGAGAAAATGAGCATTAAAATGATGGAAATATACATTGAACAAAGGTAATGTTGATCGTAAAGAGAAAATGAGAATCAAAACGAAGGAAATATGCATCGAAATGAAGGAAATATTGATCGTAACGAGAAAACGATCATCAAAAAGAAGAAAATCTGCATCGAAACGAATGAAATGTAGATCGTAACAAGAAAATGAGCGTCAAAATGAAGTAAATATGCATAAAAACGAAGGAAATGTTGATCGTAATGGGAAAATGAGCATCAAAATAAAGGAAATATGCATAGAAATAAAGGAAATGTTGATCGTTACGAGAAAACGAGCATCAAAAAGAAGGAAATCTGCCTCGAAACGAGTGAAATGTTGATCGTAACAAGAAAAGAAACATCAAAATAAAGTAAATATGTTACGAAATGAAGGAAATGCTGATCGTAATGAGAAAATGAGCAACAAAATGAAGGGAATATGCATCGAAATGAAGGAAATATTGATCGTAACGAAAAAATGAGCATCAAAATGAAGGAAATATGCATCGAAACGAAGGAAATGTTGTTCGTAACGAGAAAATGAGCATTAAAATGAAGGAAATATGCATCGAAATGAAGTTAATGTTGATCGTAAAAAGAAAATGAGAATCAAAACGAAGGAAATATGCATCGAAACAAAGAAAATGTTGATCGTAACGAGAAAACAAGCATCAAAAAGAAGGAAATCTGCATTGAAATGAATGAAATGTTGATAGTAACAAGAAAAGGAGCGTCAAAATGAAGTAAATATGCATCGAAACGAAGGAAATATTGATCGTAATGAGAAAAAGTGCATCAAAATGAAGGAAATATGCATCGAAACAAAGGAAATATTGATCGTAATGAGAAAGTGAGCATCAAAATGAAGGAAATATGCATCAAAAAGAAAGGAAATGTTGATCGTAACGAGAAAATGAACATTAAAATGAAGGAAATATTCATCGAAATGAAGGAAATGTTGATCGTAATGAGAAAAGGAGAATCAAAACGAAGGAAATATGCATCAAAATAAAAGAAATATTGAGCGTAACGAGAAAACGAGCATCAAAAGGAAGGAAATCTTCATCGAAACGAATGAAATATTGATCGTAACAATAAAAGGAGCATCAAAATAAAGTAAATATGCATCGAAACGAAAGAAATGCTGATAGTAACGGGAAAAAGTGCATCAAAATGAAGGAAATATGCATCGAAATGAAGGAAATATTGATCGTAACGAGAAAATGAACATCAAAATGAAGGAAATATGCATCGAAACGAATGAAATATTGATCGTAATGAGAAAATGAGCATTAAAATGAAGGAAATATTCATCGAAATGAAGGAAATATTGATCGTAATGAAAAAAGGAGCATCAAAACGAAGAAATATGCATCGAAACAAAGGAAATGCTGATCGTAACTAGAAAATGAGCATTAAAATAAAGGAAATATTCATCTAAACGAAGGAAATGATGATCCTAATGAGAAAATGAGCATCAAAACGAAGGAAATATACATCGAAATAAAGTAAATATTGATCGTAACGAGAAAACGAGCATCAAAAAGAAGGAAATCTGCATCGAAACGAATGAAATGTTGATCGTAACAAGAAAAGGAGCATCACAATGAAGTAAATATGCATTGAAACGAAGCAAAAGATGATCGTAACGAGAAAATGAGCAACAAAACGAAGGAAATATGTATCGAAACCAAGGAAATATTGATCGTAACGAGAAAACAAGCATAAAAAAGAAGGAAATCTGCATCGAAACGAATGAAATTTTGATCGTAACAAGAAAAGGAGCATCAAAATGAAGTAAATGTACATCGAAACGAAGGAAATACTGATCGTAACGAGAAAATGAGCAACAAAATGAAGGAAATATGAATCCAAGGAATTATTGATCGTAACAAGAAAATGAGCATCGAAATGTAGGAAATATGCATCGAAACGAAGGAAATATTGATCGTAACTAGATAATGAGAATCAAAATGAAGGAAATATGCATCGAAACGAAGGAAATATTGATCGTAACGAAATAAATGAGCATTAAAATGAAGGAAATATGCATCGAAACGAAGGTAATGTTGATCATAAAGAGAAAATGAAAATTAAAATGAAGGAAATACGCATCGAAACGAAGGAAATATTGATCGTAACGAGAAAACGAGCATCAAAAAGAAGGAAAT
This sequence comes from Pogostemon cablin, assembly GCA_023678885.1. Lineage (NCBI taxonomy): Eukaryota > Viridiplantae > Streptophyta > Magnoliopsida > Lamiales > Lamiaceae > Pogostemon > Pogostemon cablin. Next base: position 78,933 of record JAHCLQ010000825.1, read on the forward strand.
TTGCATCAAAACGAATGAAATGTTGATCTTAACAAGAAAAGGAGCGTCAAAATGAAGTAAATATGCATCCAAACGAAAGAAATACTGATCATGACGAGAAAAAGTTCATCAAAATAAAGGGAATATGCATCGATACGAAGGAAATATTGATCGTAACGAGAAAGCGAGCATCAAAAAGAAGGAAATCTGCATCGAAACGAATGAAATGTTGATCGTAACAAGAAAAGAAGCGTCAAAATGAAGTAAATATGCGTCAAAATGAAGGAAATATGCGTCAAAATGAAGAAAATATTGATCATAATGAGAAAGTGAGCATCAAAATAAAGGGAATATGCATCGAAACGAAGGAAATATTGATCGTAATGAGAAAGTGAGCATCAAAATGAAGAAAATATGCATCGAAACGAAGGAAATGTTGATTTTAACGTGAAAATGAGCATTAAAATGAAGGAAATATTCATGGAAACGAAGGAAATGTTGATCGTAATGAGAAAAGGAGCATCAAAATGAAGGAAATATGCAGCGAAACAAAGGAAATATTGATCATAACTAGAAAATGAGCATTAAAAAGAAGGAAATCTGTATCGAAACGAATGAAATGTTGATCGTAACAAGAAAAGAAGCATCAAAATTTAGTAAATATGCATCGAAACGAAGGAAATGCTGATCATAAAGAGAAAATGAGCATCCAAATAATGGAAATATGCATTGAAACGAAGGAAATATTGATCGTAACGAGAAAATGAACATCAAAATGAAGGAAATATGCATCAAAACGAAGGAAATGCTGATCGTAACTAGAAAATGAGCATCCAAATGAAGGAAATATGCATCGAAACGAATTAAATATTGATCGTAACGAGAAAATTAGCATCAAAATGAAGGAAATATGCATCGAAACGAAGGAAATATTGATCGTATCGAGAAAATGAGCATTAAAATGATGGAAATATGCATCGATCAAAGGTAATGTTGATCGTAAAGAGAAAATGAGAATCAAAACGAAGGAAATATGCATCGGAATGAAGGAAATATTGATCGTAACGAGAAAACGAGCATCAAAAAGAAGGAAATCTGCATCGAAACGAATGAAATGTTGATCGTAACAAGAAAATGAGCGTCAAAATGAAGTAAATATGCATCAAAACGAATGAAATGCTGATCGTAACGGGAAAATGAGCATCAAAATAAAGGAAATATACATCGAAATGAAGTTAATGTTGATCGTAAAAAGAAAATGAGAATCAAAACGAAGAAAATATGCATCGAAATGAAGAAAATATTGATCGTAACTAGAAAACAAGCATAAAAAAGAAGGAAATCTGCATTGAAACGAATTAAATGTTGATCGTAATAAGAGAAGGAGCGTCAAAATGGAGTAAATATGCATTGAAACGAAGGAAATGCTGATCATAACGAGTAAAAGTGCACCAAAATGAAGGAAATATGCATCGAAACAAAGGAAATATTGACCGTAATGAGAAAGTGAGCATCAAAATGAAGGAAATATGCATCAAAACGAAGGAAATGTTTATCGTAACAAGAAAATGAGCATTAAAATGAAGGAAATATTCATCGAAATGAAGGAAATGTTGATCGTAATGAGAAAAGGAGAATCAAAACGAAGGAAATATGCATCAAAATAAAAGAAATATTTAGCGTAACGAGAAAACGAGCATCAAAAGGAAGGAAATCTGCATCGAAACGAATGAAATATTGATCGTAACAAGAAAAGGAGCATCAAAATAAAGTAAATATGCATCGAAACGAAGAAAATGCTGATAGTAACAAGAAAAAGTGCATCAAAATGAAGGAAATATGCATCGAAACGAAGGAAATATTGATCGTAACGAGAAAATGAACATAAAAATGAAGGAAATATGCATCGAAACGAAGGAAATATTGATCGTAACGAGAAAATGAGCATTAAAATGAAGGAAATATTCATCGAAACGAAGGAAATATTGATCGTAATGAGAAAAGAGCATCAAAACGAAGAAAACATGCATCGAAACGAAGGAAATGCTGATCGTAACTAGAAAATGAGCATTAAAATGAAGGAAATATTCATCGAAACGAAGGAAATCATGATCTTAATGAGAAAATGAGCATCAAAACGAAGGAAATATGCATCGAAATAAAGTAAATATTGATCGTAACGAGAAAACGAGCATCAAAAAGAAGGAAATCTGCATCGAAACGAATGAAATGTTGATCGTAACAAGAAAAGGAGCATCACAATGAAGTAAATATGCATTGAAACGAAGGAAAAGCTTATCGTAATGAGAAAATGAGCAACAAAACGAAGGAAATATGTATCGAAACCAATGAAATATTGATCGTAACGAGAAAACAAGCATAAAAAGAAGGAAATCTGCATCGAAACGAATGAAATGTTGATCGTAACAAGAAAAGGAGCATCAAAATGAAGTAAATATACATCGAAACGAAGGAAATACTGATCGTAACGAAAAAATGAGCAACAAAATGAAGGAAATATGCATCGAAAGAAATATTGATCGTAACGAAAAAATGAGCATCAAAATGAAGGAAATATGCATCGAAACGAAGGAAATATTGATCGTAATGAGATAATGAGAATCAAAATGAATGAAATATGCATCGAAACGAAGGAAATGTTGATCGTAATGAGAAAATGAACATTAAAATGAAGGAAATATGCATCGAAATGAAGGTAATGTTGATCATAACTAGAAAACGAGCATCAAAAAGAAGGAAATTTGCATCGAAATGAATGAAATGTTGATCGTAACAAGAAAAGGAGCATCAAAATGAAGTAAATATGCATCGAAACGAAGGAAATGCTGATCATAACGAGAAAATGAGCATCCAAATGAATGAAATATTCATCGAAACGAAGAAAATATTGATCGCAATGAGAAAATTAGCATCAAAATGAAGGAAATATGTATCGAAACGAAGGAAATATTGATCGTAACGAGAAAATGAGCATTAAAATGATGGAAATATGCATCGAACAAAGGTAATGTTGATCGTAAAGAGAAAATGAGAATCAAAACGAAGGAAATATGCATCGAAATGAAGGAAATATTGATCGTAACGAGAAAACAAGCATAAAAAAGAAGGAAATCTGCATCGAAACGAATGAAATGTTGATCGTAACAAGAAAAGAAACATCAAAATGAAGTAAATATGTTTCGAAACGAAAGAAATGATGATCGTAATGAGAAAATGAGCAACAAAATGAAGGAAATATGCATCGAAATGAAGGAAATATTGATCGTAACGAAAAAATGAGCATCAAAATGAAGGAAATATGCTTCGAAACGAAGGAAATGTTGATCGTAACGAGAAAATGAGCATTAAAATGAAGGAAATATGCATCGAAATGAAGTTAATGTTGATCGTTAAAAGAAAATGAGAATCAAAACGAAGGAAATATGCATCAAAATGAAGAAAATATTGATCGTAACGAGAAAACAAGCATCAAAAAGAAGGAAATCTGCATTGAAACGAATGAAATGTTGATCGTAACAAGAAAAGGAGCGTAAAAATGGAGTAAATATGCATCGAAACGAAGGAAATACTGATCGTAACGGGAAAAAGTGCACCAAAATGAAGGAACTATGCATCGAAACAAATGAAATATTGATCGTAATGAGAAAGTGAGCATCAAAATGAAGGAAATATGCATCAAAACGAAGGATCGTAACGGGAAAATGAGCATTAAAATGAAGGAAATATTCATCGAAATGAAGGAAATTTTGATCGTAATGAGAAAAGGAGAATCAAAACGAAGGAAATATGCATCAAAATAAAAGAAATATTGAGCGTAACGAGAAAACGTGCATTAAAAGGAAGGAAATCTGTATCGAAACGAATGAAATATTGATCGTAACAAGAAAAGGAGCATCAAAATAAAGTAAATATGCATCGAAAGGAAGGAAATGCTGATAGTAACGAGAAAAAGTGCATCAAAATGAAGGAAATATGCATCGAAACGAAGGAAATATTGATCGTAACGAGAAAATGAACATCAAAATGAAGGAAATATGCATCGAAACGAAGGAAATATTGATCGTAACGAGAAAATGACCATTAAAATGAAGGAAATATTCATCGAAACGAAGGAAATATTGATCGTAATGAGAAAAGGAGCATCAAAACGAAGAAAATATGCATCAAAACGAAGGAAATGCTGATCGTAACTAGAAAATGAGCATTAAAATGAAGGAAATATTCATCGAAACGAAGGAAATGATGATCCTAATGTGAAAATGAGCATCAAAACGAAGGAAATATGCATCGAAATAAAGTAAATATTGATCGTAACGATAAAACGAGCATAAAAAAGAAGGAAATCTGCATCGAAACGAATGAAATGTTGATCGTAACAAGAAAAGGAGCATCACAATGAAGTAAATATGCATTGAAACGAAGAAAAGCTTATCGTAATGAGAAAATGAGCAACAAAACGAAGGAAATATGTATCGAAACCAAGGAAATATTGATCGTAACGAGAAAACAAGCATAAAAAAGAAGGAAATCTGCATCGAAACGAATGAAATGTTGATCGTAACAAGAAAAGGAGCATCAAAATGAAGTAAATATACATCGAAACGAAGGAAATTCTGATCGTAACGAGAAAATGAGCATCGAAATGAAGAAAATATGCATCGAAAGAAATATTGATCGTAACGAGAAAATGAGCATCAAAATGAAGGAAATATGCATCGAAATGAAGGAAATATTGATCGTAACGAGATAATGAGAATCAAAATGAAGGAAATATGCATTGAGACGAAGGAAATGTTAATCGTAACGAGAAAATGTGCATTAAAATGAAGGAAATATGCATCGAAATGAAGGTAATGTTGATCGTAACGAGAAAAAGAGCATCAAAAAGAAGGAAATTTTGCATCGAAATGAATGAAATGATGATCGTAACAAGAAAAGGAGCATCAAAATGAAGTAAATATGCATCGAAACGAAGGAAATGCTGATCGTAATGAGAAAATGAGCATCCAAATGAAGGAAATATGCATCGAAACGAAGAAAATATTGATCGTAACGAGAAAATTAGCATCAAAATGAAGGAAATATGCATCGAAACGAAGGAAATATTGATCGTAACGAGAAAATGAGCATTAAAATGATGGAAATATGCATCGAACAAAGGTAATGTTGATCGTAAAGAGAAAATGAGAATCAAAACGAAGGAAATATGCATCGAAATGAAGGAAATATTGATCGTAACGAGAAAACGAGCATCAAAAAGAAGGAAATCTGCATCGAAACGAATGAAATGTTGATCGTAACAAGAAAATGAGCGTCAAAATGAAGTAAATATGCATCAAAACGAAGGAAATGCTGATCGTAACGGGAAAATGAGCATCAAAATAAAGGAAATATGCTTCGAAAAAAAGGAAATGTTGATCGTTACGAGAAAACGAGCATCAAAAAGAAGGAAATCTGCCTCGAAACGAGTGAAATGTTGATCGTAACAAGAAAAGAAACATCAAAATGAAGTAAATATGTTTCGAAACGAAGGTAATTTTGATCGTAACGAGAAAACAAGCATCAAAAAGAAGGAAATCTGCATTGAAACGAATGAAATGTTGATCGTAACAAGAAAAGGAGCATCAAAATGAAGTAAATATACATCGAAACGAAGGAAATTCTGATCGTAACGAGAAAATGAGCATCGAAATGAAGAAAATATGCATCGAAAGAAATATTGATCGTAACGAGAAAATGAGCATCAAAATGAAGGAAATATGCATCGAAATGAAGGAAATATTGATCGTAACGAGATAATGAGAATCAAAATGAAGGAAATATGCATTGAAACGAAGGAAATGTTAATCGTAACGAGAAAATGTGCATTAAAATGAAGGAAATATGCATCGAAATGAAGGTAATGTTGATCGTAACGAGAAAAAGAGCATCAAAAAGAAGGAAATTTTGCATCGAAATGAATGAAATGATGATCGTAACAAGAAAAGGAGCATCAAAATGAAGTAAATATGCATCGAAACGAAGGAAATGCTGATCGTAATGAGAAAATGAGCATCCAAATGAAGGAAATATGCATCGAAACGAAGAAAATATTGATCGTAACGAGAAAATTAGCATCAAAATGAAGGAAATATGCATCGAAACGAAGGAAATATTGATCGTAACGAGAAAATGAGCATTAAAATGATGGAAATATGCATCGAACAAAGGTAATGTTGATCGTAAAGAGAAAATGTGAATCAAAACGAAGGAAATATGCATCGAAATGAAGGAAATATTGATCGTAACGAGAAAACGAGCATCAAAAAGAAGGAAATCTGCATCGAAACGAATGAAATGTTGATCGTAACAAGAAAATGAGCGTCAAAATGAAGTAAATATGCATCAAAACGAAGGAAATGCTGATCGTAACGGGAAAATGAGCATCAAAATAAAGGAAATATGCTTCGAAAAAAAGGAAATGTTGATCGTTACGAGAAAACGAGCATCAAAAAGAAGGAAATCTGCCTCGAAACGAGTGAAATGTTGATCGTAACAAGAAAAGAAACATCAAAATGAAGTAAATATGTTTCGAAACGAAGGTAATTTTGATCGTAACGAGAAAACAAGCATCAAAAAGAAGGAAATCTGCATTGAAACGAATGAAATGTTGATCGTAACAAGAAAAGGAGCGTCAAAATGGAGTAAATATGCAT